>PVKU01001018.1:75887-355513 GCA_004027475.1 Anoura caudifer | reverse complement strand
GGTAGGTCCATTTTTAGTTTTCTTAGAAAATTCCATACTGCTTTCCATAGTGGCTGTACCAGTCTGCAGTCCCACCAACAGTGTACTAGGGTCCCCTTTTCTCCACAACCTCTCCAACACTTGTTGTTTGTTGTTTTGTTTATGATGGCCATTCTGACTGGTGTGAAGTGGTATCTCATTGTGGTTTTAATTTGCATCTTTATCCTTATTTCTTTCAATGAGAAAAATCAACCAATTTTTATATCTATTTACCTTCATTCAAAGCCTTGGAATGTGTGTGTGTGTGTGTGTGTGTGTGTGTGTGTGTGTGTGTGTGTGTGTGTTTTGTTTGTTTTGTTCTACAGTCTGCTAATCTTCAGCCCCTATGTGTATGTTTAAATATATCACCATTGTGAACTCGCAAATATGTAATTTGCTTACTTTTCTTTGCTTCTAAGTTGCTCACCAATTGACATTATTTTTCTTTTTTTGACCTATTTTTTCTTTTTTTCTTTTAATTGTTGTTTTTGTACAGTTTTCTGTCTTTTACTTCCATCCCAGCCCACCACCCCAGCCCTCTTCACCTCCCTCCCATTTCCACCTATCCCCTAGATTTTGTCCATGTGTCTATTACAATTTTTGGTCTAAATCCTTCCCCTTTCCCCCGGAAATTCCCTCCCCTCCCCCTCTGGTCACTGTCACCCTGTTCTCAATTTTGGTACCTTTGTTTATATTATGCTTGTTTGTTTTGTTGATTAGGTTCTTGTTAAATATGAGATTATATGGTATTTGTCTTTCACTGCCTGGCTTATTTCACTTAGCATGATGCTCTCAGGTCCACCCATGCTGTTGCAAAGGGAAGGAACTCCTTCTTTCTTTCTGCTGCATAGAATTCAATTGTGTAAATGTACCATAGTTTCTTGATCCATTCATTTACTGAGGGGCACCTAGGCTGCTTCCAACACTTGGCTATTGTAAATTGTGCTGCTATGAGCATTGGGGTGCATAGGGTCTTTTGGACTGGTGTTTCAGGTTCTTAGGATATAATCCTAGCAGTGGGTTTGCTGGGTCAAAAGGTTAATCCAGTTTTAGTTTTCCTAGAAAATTCCATACTGTTTTCCATAGTGGCTGTACCAGTCTGCAATCCCACCAACAGTGCACTAGGGCCCCCTTTTCTTCACAACCTCTCCAACACTTGTTGTTTGTTGCTTTGTTTATGATGGCCATTCTGACTGGTGTGAAGTGGTATCTCATTGTGGTTTTAATTTGCATCTCCCCGATACCTAGCGATATTGAGCATCTTTTCATGTGTCTCTGGATCCTCTGTATGTCTTCCTTGGAGAAGTGCCTGTTTAAGTCCTTTGCCCATTTTTTAAATTGGGATGCTTGTCTTCTTAGAGTGGAGTCATGTAAGTTCTTTATATATTTTGAAGATTAAACCCTTGTCTGAGGTATCATTGGCAAATATGTTGTCCCATACAGTTGGTTCTCTTTTTATTTTAATACTGTTTTCTTTAGCCATGCAGAAGCTTTTTATTTTGATGAGATCCCATTTGTTTATTCTTTCCTTTATGTCCCTTGCTTTAGGGGACATATTAGTAAAAATGTTACTGTGTGAAATATCTGAGATTTTCCTGCCTATGTTCTCCTCTAGGACTTTAACAGTGTCACAGTTTATATTTAAATCTTTTATCCACCTTGAATTTATTTTGTGTATGGTGTAAGTTAATGCTCGAGTTTCATTTTTTTTTTTTTTGCACGTAGCTGTCCAGTTCTCCCAACACCATGTTGAAGAGGCAATTTTTACTCCGTTTTATGTTGCTGCCCCCTTTGTTGAATATTAACTGACTGTAGAGACTTGGGTTTATTTCTGGGCTCTGTGTTCTGTTCCACTGGTCCATGTGCCTGTTTTTATGCCAGTACTGGGCTGTTTTGAATACAGTGGCCATGTAATACAGGTTGGTATCAGGTATTGCGATCCCTCCTACTTTGCTCTTCTTTCTCAAAATTGCTGCATCTATTCAAGGTCGTTTTTGGTTCCATATAAATTTTTGAAGTGTTTGTTCTATGTCCGTGAAATATGCCATTGGTACTTTAATAGGTATTGCATTGAATCTGTAAATTGCTTTGGGTAGCATGGACATTTTGATGATGTTGATTCTTCCGATTCATGAACACAGTATATGTTTCCATTTGTTTGTGTCTTCCTTGATTTCTTTCTTCAGTGTTGTTTACTTTTCTGCATACAGGTATTTTCCCTCCTTGGTTAGGTTTATTCCTAGGTATTTTATTTTTCTTTTTGCTATATCGAATGGGCTTTTTTTTTTTCTTGATTTCTGCTTTTGCTGTTTCATTGTTGGTATACAAAAATGCCTTTGATTTCTGGATATTGACTTTGTACCTGGCTGTTTGGCCAAATTCATTTATTAGGCCGAGCAGCTTTTTGGCCTAGTCTATAGGAATTTCTATGTACACTATCAGGTCATCTGCAAACAATGATAGTTTTGTTTCCTCCTTTCCAACTTTGATGCCTTTTATTTACTTTTCTTGTCTAATTGCTGTGACTAAGACTTTCAATGCTACATTGAATAGAAGTTTTGAAAGTGGACAACCTTGTCTTGTTACTGATCTTAGTGGAAAAGATTTTAGTTTTTGCCTATTGAGTGTGATGTTGGCTGTAGGTCTCTAATATATGCCCTTTATTATGTTGAGGAATGCTCCCTCTATTCCCCCTTTGCTGAGTGTGTTTATCATAAATGGGTGCTGTTCCTTATCAAATGCTTTTTCCACATCTATTGATATGATCATGTGATTTTTGTCTTTGCTTTTGATTATATGATGTATTACATTTACTGATTTGTGAATATTGAACCAGCCTTGCATCCTTGGGATAAATCCCACTTGGTAATGGTTTATGATCCTTTTAATGTATTGTTGGATGCAGTTTGCCAATATTTTGTTGAGGATTTTACAATCTACGTTCATCAGCAATATTAGCCTGAAGTTTTCTTTTTTTGTTGTGTCTTTATCTGGTTTTGGAATTAGGATGATGCTGGCTTCATAAAAAGAGTTTGGGACTCTCCCATCATTTTGGAATTTTTGGAATAGTCTGTGAAGGATAGGGGTTAGCTCTTCCTTAAATGCTTTGTAGAATTCTCCTGTGAAACCATCTGGTCCCAGGCTTTTGTGTGCCAGAAATTTTTTGATTACTGCTTCATCTTTGTCACCTGTTATTGGTCTGTTCAGTCTTTCTGCTTCCTCTTCATTGTGTTTTGGAAGATTATATTTTTCCAGAAACTTGTCCATTTCACCTAGGTTTTAAAATTTCTTGGCATAGAGTTCTTTGTAGTAATTTCTCACAATCCTTTGTATTTCTGTGGTGTCAGTTGCAGTCTCTCCTCTTTCATTTCTGATTGTGTTTATTTGAGTCCTCTCACTTTTTTTCTTGATGAGCCTACTTAAAGGCTTGTCAATTTTGTTTATCTTTTCAAAGAACCAGCTCCTGGATTCATTGATCCTTGGAATTGTGCTTTTAGTCTCTATGTCATTTAATTCTGCACTGATCCTTGTTATTTCCTTCCTTCTACTTGCTCTGGGCTGTCTTTGCTGTTGTTCCTAGAATTTTTGTAGGCATAGGGTTAGGTTGTTTGTTTGAGATGTTTCTATCTTTTTTAGGTAGGCCTGTATTGTTATGAACTTCCCTCTAAGGACTGTCTTTGCTGAGTCCCATAAGTTTTGGTTCTTTGTGAGTTCATTTTTTTGTTTCCAGAAACTTTTTATTTGTTCCCTAATTCCATTCTTGACCCATTCATTGTTTTATATCATGCTATTCAATCTCCATGATTTTGAGGATTTGGGTTTTTTTCCCTTGGGGTTGGTTTCTAGTTTCAGTCCCTTGTGGTCAGGAAATGCTTGGTATTATTTCAGTTTTCTTGAATTTGTTGAGGCTTGTTTTGTGTCCTATCATGTGGCCTATCTTTGAAAATGTTCCATGTGGATTTGGAAAGAATGTGTATTTAGATTCTTTGGGATGAAGGGCTCTCTATATATATCAGTTAAGTCCATTTCATCTAGAGTGGAATGCCACAATATCTTTGTTGATATTTTGTTTAGAAGATCTATCCATTTTTGACAGTGGGGTGTTAAAATTCCCTACTATAATTGTGTTGCTGTCAATATCTCTCTTGAAGTCCTCTAAGATTTTCTTTATGTATTTAGATGCTCCTATGCTGCGTGCATATGTACTTACAAAGTTTATGTCTTCTTGGTGGATTCTTCCCTTGAGTATTATGAAGTGGCCTTCTGAGTCTCTTTATGGCTCTTCTTTTGAAGTCTATTTTGTGTGATATGAGCATTGCTACCCCGGCTTTTATTTCCTGTCCATGTGGTTGGAAAATTTGTTTCCAGCCCTTCACTTTGTGTCTGTGTGGGTCTTTTATCCTGAGGTGGGTCTCTTGTAGGCAGCATATGCATGGGTCATGCTTTCTTGTCCATTCAGGTATTCTATGTCTTTTGATTGGAGCATTTAATCCATTTACATTTAAGGTTATTATTGTAGGTACTTATTCATTGCCATTTTGCACCTGTGTTTCCCTCCCTCTCTCTATCCCTCCCCCTCTCCCCCTCTCCCTCTCCCTCTCCCTCTCTCTCTCTCTCTTTTCCTTCCTTTCTTTAAAGCAGTCTCTTTAGCATCTCTTGCAGAACCAGTTTGGTAGCAGTGCATTCTTTCAGCGTTCTTTTTTCTGGGAAGCTCCTTATTTGGCCTTCTATGTTGATTGAAAGCCTTGCTGGGTAAAGTAGTCTTGGTTGCAGGCCTTTGGTTCTCATTAGTTGGAATATTTCTTGCCATTCTCTTCTGGCTTGGAGTGTTTCCATGGAGAAGTCAGCTGCTAACCTTATAGGGGGTTCCTTGTATGCTACATCCCTTTTCTCCCTTGCTGCCTTTAAGATTCTCTCTTTGTCTTGGAATTTTGCCATTTTAATTATGATGTGTCTTGAAGTGGGTCTCTTTGTGTTCCTGTTGATTAGGACTCTCTGTGTTTCTTGGATTTGTGTAACTTTTTCTCTCATCAAATTAGGGAAGTTTTCCCTCATTACTTTTTCAAATAGGTTTTCTATTTCTTGCTCTTCCTCTTCTCCTTCTGGTATCCCTATTATATGGATATTATTATGTTTCATATTGTCTTGCATTTCTCTTAATCCCTCTTCATTCTTTCTAAGCCTCTTTTCCTTTTCTTGCTCTTTCTGGGTGTTTTTTTCTACTTTGTTCTCCAACTTGCTGATCTAATCTTCTGCTTCATCAATTCTGTTTTTCATTCCTTCCACTGTGTTCTTCAGTTCAGAAATTGTAATCTTCATTTCTTCTTGGCCTTTGTTGATAGTTTCCATTTCCTTTTTCATGTTGATATAGTTCGCAGTGAGCTCATTGTAGCTTCCCTGTAGTTTCTGGTAGCTCATTGAGAACTTACGGAGCTTCCTGACAACAATTGCTTTGAACTCAATATCTGATAGTTGAGTTGCCTCTGTTTCATTTTGCATTCTTTCTGGGGCTTCCTCCTTTCCTTTCATTTGGGGATTGTTTCTGTGTCTTCCCATTGTTTGTGAGGCTCTTCTTGTTAGGCACAGTTTCTTAAACTGATTTGTTCTGGTTCCCTGCATTTATGGTGTGATTTTTCTGTGGTGAATACCTGTGAGATTCAGTAGTGCAGTGTTCTTCATGTATCCTGGTGTTCACAGCTTCCACTGTCTGAGCTGTTGAAATGTCCCCTCTTTGGGACTAACTCTGGTTTTTTCATAGTTCCAGGTTTTTTTTCCCTTCCCTTTTGTCTCACTCGTGAGTATTTAAAAAGAGAAAAGTGGAAGATAAAAATGAGAAAAAAAGAAAGAAAAGAAAAGAAGAGGAGGGAAGAAGAGATAAAATTGGAAGGAAAGGAAGAAGGAATAAAACAAGAAAGAAGTAATGAGAAGCAAAAGGATTTGAGAGGTAAAAAAATACAAAAATTATGAAAAAGTAATATAAAATTATTAAAAACAGAAAACAAAAAAACAAAAAGACTCTTGCTGTTTTCAGACTTGCCAAGCCGGTTTTTCTGGTCTTGCTGGCTGCAATGTCCGGGGGGGGGGGGGGGGGGGGGGGGGGGGGGGGGCTGTGATGGTATTGCTTTTCTCCCTGTTCAGCAGGCAGTTATCTTTGGGCTACTCTCCCCAGTGCTAGCTTGGTGTCTCTCCGCACAGGGCCTTAGGCGTATATTCTGTGCCTCCTGGGGAGCTTTCCTGAGTTTATGGGTGTGAGTTTGGGTCTCCTATGTAGCATGCAACTACCCTGGTTTTGCATGGATGCCTATGGTCTTGTAGCCATCTTTGGTCACTCATGGAGCCGTCTCTGATGGAGCACGGGCACCTCCATTTGTGTAAGCTCCGGCGTACACTCCTCCTTGTGCTATGCATGTGTGTTCACATCCCCAGCATATTTGCCATTGAGACCTTATCTGCTCTCTGTCATTTTTCAAGCAACCAGGTTTCTCCTGGTGCTGCTGAAACCTTGTTTGGTTGGAGAGGGAGCAGTTGACTCCACTCCCTCCCTAGAGTCCTGTGGCAGGCCTGACAACTGCCAGGCCTGGGGCCTCAGTTGCCCTTGTCTCTACACTGATCCATGGGCTCTTATTGTTCTGAAGCACTCTCCTTACCATCTGGTTTTTCAATGTCCGCTACAATTTTTGATCTCCTGTTTTCAAATATGCTATGTTTCTGATGGTTGTTTGCTCTGTTCCTCCATAGATTGGCCAGGTTTTTCTCCCTTGTGTAGGGGGAAGTGGAATCTGCTCCCTCCTACTGCGCTGCCATCTTACTTCTCAATCGACCTTACTTTTCAAAAACAATTTAAATGTGCATATTTCAACTGGTTAATGTAGGCAAGCAGTTTATTGGCTCCATTTCCTCAACTGTTGACTAATAGTTATTGAATGCAAAAGAGAGTGAATTGTCTTGTGTCAGACGATGTGGGCAAGATTCTTGTCTGGCAGTTGTGCCAGTGCACCTGAGATCCCACCAGTGACACATTTCCTTCTTTGCATATTGGCATCTCTTGGCTACTGTCTGCCAAGCCAGGTCCAACAGACTTCACTGATGACTTAGTCAAGAATACAAACTTATACTTGGTTAAAACAAAGTATAAAGCTCATATTTTGAAATTCAAAGGGGGCCAAGTATATGGTGATAAAAGACAAATCAACTGTGGGTGCTGGGCAAACAATGCAATATATAGATCATATATTATAACAAAATATATTTGAAATGTATATGCCCTTATTAATCAATGTCACCCCAATAGATAAATAGATTAGTTAACTTTATTTTTAGAGAGAAGGGAAGGGAGGGAGAAAGAGAAGCAGAGAAACATTAATGTGTGGTTGCTTCTCACATGTTCCCTATTGGGGATGTGGTCTGCAACCCAAGCATGTGCCCTGACTGGGAATCAAACTGTCAGCCCTTTGGTTCACAGGCCAGTGCTTAATCTACTGAGCAACACCAGCCAGGGCAACAATAAATTTAATAAAAAATTAAATTAAATTAAATTATAAGTTAAAAGCAAATATTGCTTTACCAAAAATGAAGGTCTAATAATTTAGTTAATTTATTCATGATTACTTTCAAATTCCTTATTGTAGTCTCAATATACCTTGACTACCACCTCCCTGTCTGGACTTAACTTGTATTATTTTCCTGGTTGCTCATTATACTTAAGCCCTACTCTTTCTTTTCTAGGCATACAAAATTCACTTCCTCTCCAAACTCTCCAAAGTTTTTTGCTCATGCTACTTGTCTTTTTCTGGAATGGCCTCCTCTTCTTTTCAAACTCCCTTTCACCACAGCCCTCCTCTGCATGCTTTGCTTTCAATTTAACACCTCCTTATCCTTCAGCTTCTCAGCTCAAACCTCATTTTCTCTGGCAGGTCTTCCATGATTTTCCAGATCAAGTTCTTATTTTAAACACATTCTTTTATGAACTGTAAAAAACCTGTATAGCTGAAGCATATGGAGCTAGAGTGGCAATGGTGCAAGCTGGGACTGGCAAGGCAGGCAGGAGACAGACCAAGCAGGATTTTTTAGGTCTAGTTGAGTATCTAACTAGTAGGTTTTTAGGAGATCATGTGGCTACTCTATGGAGAATCTGATTAAATAGGGAAATGGGGAGGGTACAAGGAAATAAGTTAGAAGGCTATTTTTAGTAGTCTAGGAAAGAAAAAATGGTGGTTTGGATCAGAGTATTGACACTGGAAGTACAGGGAAGAAAGCGCTGGATAATTAACAGTGAAATAACATCAATAAACATTCTTAAATGATGAAATTTGCAGAGGGAAGGAGAAGGTGGTGTCCAAGTTGTGCCTAGCTCTGCCTTGCATAATTTGATGGATGGTTGAAAAGAACCTTTCATGGGTATTTATATGCAAGGCAGGGGTAAGGTGTAAGGTTGGTGAGGACAGCAGTAGGGTTAGGAGTAAGCTCCAGATCTTAGTTTAAATGAAAGTTTATAAATGTCTTGGTAGAGTGCTTTACTGTACTAGTACAGTGTCATAATAATTATATCTTTTACTCATTGAATACCTACTTGTCTCAGGTACTGTTCTACTCACTTCATGTATATTAAGTCACTTAGACATCAGTAAAATATAACGTTTATGATTCCATGATTATCATCATTATTGCAACACATAGTGCCTGTCTTTCCTGGGCAGAGTTAGATAATACAAGCAATTTCTTCCTATTCAATTTTCCTCTTCATAGAATCCACCATGCAGGCAACTGCCACATAGTATAGGCACACTCTTCAGAAAGATTATTCAATTGATTAAGTTACAATCATCTTGAGTTATATTTTAATCCTGAGAGAATATCTTGCATTAGTGACCTTGTTTAGCTTCCAGCATACCCATGTATATAATCTACCTACAAACCTGAACTCAGAATGGTTACTTTATTCTTATAAAGTGATTATATCTGGCATTATGCCCCAACTTTTCATGGCTATTTCTTAAAGCCACATAAGTACTGAGTAGAGACTTCTTGTCTAATCTAAGACAAACAGCTCAATAGCATTAAAAATAAAATCTCAACATTTTACAAAGTCAGCTCAACTAAGAAACCCAACAGGCAGCCTTATTTTATTTTTCTTAAATTCAGTCTTATAAACTGAGGGCAGAAAGCATTTTAAAGTTTTCTCTGGCAATTTAAGGATCTCAAAATTATCATGTGTAGATCATTTTGGAATACCTGCAAACTACCTGAACTACTCCATACTCGAAATAGCAAGATATAAGAAGTTTGCACAGGAATTTTGTCAATTAATTCAAATTAGCATGTTACATGCTATGCCCCTTTTCATTATCAGCCCCACCTTTGCTTTATTTGGGAATAAAGCTGTATTTGGCAATTAAGTTAGGAGTGAAAAAGAGCAGATGTTGTTTTTATTACACAAAACAACCTAATCAGCAGATGTCCATTGCACTGGACAGGCAACAGTATTAATAATATGTCTTCCTCTCTCAGTTTGATTTTAGGTGGAAACCCTTAGGCCCAAACAAAAGTGTGTTAAATAATGACATTAGAGATGACCCCCAGATTTTTTAAAGTCATGGAACACATGAATGCATAAATTACTGTATAGGATTATAACCTCTTCATTTGGTTTCAAAAGCTATTGCAATGATGTCAGAATTTAAAATTTTGTCAAGGGTAATGAAACAGGGAAGTATGCATAGCTAAAATAACTGACAGACTGAAGTGATAAGAGACATTTGTAATACAATACAATACAGCCTGTGGAGCTCAGCTCAGACTCGCTAGCTACATTTGTTCCAATTTATAAAACAATCAGGAAAAACCTCCTTTAATGAGGTACTGCCAAAGAAGACCCTTCTAGGATTCATATGCAAGGAAAGCTCATCTAGTCACAGAGGTGACAATGATACAGGAAGGTAACTACAGTTGCCAAAAAAAAAAAAGAGAAATAGCAACGCACATTTGGACTATTTGCAATATGTGGCAACAGCAAAGTGGGCCTTACTCTCCTCATGATGGCAGTGGCACCTTGGAGCTGTCCAAACCACCAAGAAGAAAGCTGATGGAGCCCAAGAGGCAGCTTGTGCCCTTGCTCTGAAGTTGATATACCCAGCCAGGCAAACGCACATGGGAGGTTTGACTTTGTCTTTCACACTGGTCCAGATGGTGCTGTTCAAAGCCAGAATCTCTGGGCCACCAGAACAGTGTGGAGAAGCTTTCAGCTCCTCATGAATCAAATTCTGCCTCTTGCAGCAAGCAAGTCATGGAAGAATGCCAAACTTTTCTGGCCATGCAGCTACTGAATTCTCCTTTCTTATTTTCACCCAACTCTTTGCTTGAAATACTAGAGTTGTAAAATGTGAGTTAAGATTTTTATTTTTAAGACTATTTCTGATACTTTGAATCATGACATCACTTAAAAGAAAGTCTTAAAATAAAAGAAGTTCTTCATTCACATTTTACTTCAAACTGCAACTGGTTAAGAAATAAATGTTTGTGTTTGAAATGTAGAATGAAGCTTATAAATAATTGTCTTTAACTGATAAGCCCATCACAATTTTACATGGCTTACCAATAGGTACTGGCTGAATTCTGTCACTAGAATGAGTCCACAAATGATCTTTCTACATTATATGTAGGTATTTTGAATCACAACTTTTACAACTGTTTTTACCTCCCTTCTGATCCTAAGTACTTTGTCTTATGTATATGCAATTATTTTTATAACCCCATAAGCCTTTTTGAGAGCAGAGGGGCTGTGCCTTCATCATGTTATGTTTGTATGCTTCTATTCTCTCTCTCCTCTCAACCCAGATTAGTGCTTTACTCTAAAATGTTTGCTGAAATTAGAGAAAATTTTATTCTAGTCACTTATTTCACCCTTTAAGGTACCTCAATGTTTTTTTTTATCATCCTATATCATCAACTAGGAGAGTTAAATGTTTTTCTGTAGTGATTTCCTAAGAACTTTCTCAGAAACAGGGTCATATAAGCCAGAGAAGAGATAGAAAAAGTGTTCTCAAGTGGTTCAACTCGGAGCCTTATGTTCGTTAAGTTCATTGCCACATTCTCTTTTATTTTTCCATCTTTAGGGTCTATGCTTATAAAGAAAGACTCACTTTTTTAATAGTTAGAAATACTAGCAACACTAAGTCAGGCATTATGATTCTTTATTAAGTAAAAGGATAATGAAGAGAAGGGGAATGAGATAATGTGTTTCAACCTTTTGAGGATAGATGATCCTAAATACTCATATCCTATTGTATTTATACATCCCTATAAAACATTTTAGCTGATGCAGAGAATGAAGATATAATGTGGCAAAGAAAAGGGACTCAAGGTTGCTCAGCATATGGAGTTCTAGAATTCTTGACTTATAATTTAAAAAGATGTGAATGTATGTGAACATAAGACTTGTAAGGAAAAGAGAGGAAAAAGAGAAAAAGGATTTTAGTTACAGTGCATTTGATTGTAACAGAAGCCTACTTAAGCAAAAAAAGGGGGAATTTCTTGTAGAAAATGTGGTATCTCAAGGAAACCCAAAGAAGACAGGGCAGCTTTGGCCTCCTGGGTAACTGGAAACAATGATTAGAAAGCTGTGAAGAAACTGGGAAGCTTCTCTCTCTCTTTTACCACCCCCTCTCCAGATCAGTTTTCATATCAGCAAAAACAGTATATGCATGAATGTAACCGTTTTGCAGCTTGTAATATTTTGTGTTCTTGGTTTACCCTAGCAACAGAAGCTGACTAACATCTCTGTGTCACAAGTCCAAATTCCTAGGAGAAGAATCTGGTTGGCATATTTTGAGGTACATGTTCATCCTCATCTGATTAGCTATGGCTTAGGGAAGGGCCTAGAAGAAAAAATAGCCCAGCTTAGGTTAAATATTTCCACACATCTGATCACCTTGGGCTAATAGGGAGATATGATACCAGTTATATGGTATGTATATACCATCTGGGACCCATTCTTGTTGGGGAATATCAGGAAATGGGTTGTGGGATTGGCAAGTCCCTTAAAAATAAATATAGATAAGCATGGGGTAGGAAAGAGGGGAGATAAATAGAGGAGATAAAAGCAGAAAATGGAAGAAATTTAATTATCTAAGTGTTATATAGCAATTTGGTTTTGATATATTTAATACACAATTCAGGGTGATTGCTATTTCTCGTGTTTTTGCTATTATTTTTTGCTTATATTATCTAATAAGACTTTTTAAAACTTCATATCTTGATGATTTATGTGTAAATATAAGTCAATGGAAGTTTATTATACATATAATCTAATTTCCTATCCTAAATAAAACATCTCAATGAAACCTAAATAATCTTTTTATATACAGATTAATACATTATGTAAAATCAAGCTAGTACTCAGAATCCTATATGCAGGGTCTTACTTTGGTAAGGCAGATTTTGTCAATTAATGTCTAGTTCCCTTACATTTTTAAGGTTCCATATTCATTAGCTTGGATTAAAATGACAAATTTATAAGATTAAATAGTTTTGCATATAGCCCTATAGTATCTGTATTTACCATGCTTGTGTCTGAACCTGGTTGTTTTCTTTTCAAACTCATTACAAGTGTATTTTTAATTAACTGAATTCTTGCATCATCTTTCATTTTCTAAATAATATCCTTAGAGAGGTCACTATAAATTTTGACACCAGGCTTTGAGTCTTACAAGGTCTGTCAGTTCCATGGAACTAATAATTGGCCTCCTAAGGGTTCAGGTGACTGTGACATGTGTGAAAAGAGGGGCTGTGAGGCTGGCAAAGTTAGATTTGTAGCAGTTCTAGAAAAACTAGTAAAAATTGTAGGGAAATGTTTTTACATTATGAAATATGCTCAAATGTAAATATGTATTGAAGAGAGACCATATATGCAAATGAGATTCTGGAGGCTTGGGAGAGGGTGGAAATCAATGCACTGATAAAATGATGGAACTGAAGCACTCTCCTTTATTCATTCTACCCTGCTGGTGATGTGGAAAAGAACTGGGTTACAAGTTAAGAAAACTCAGTCCTACTGCAGAATGAAGCATTTACAAGATGTGTAACTTTGGGCGAGTCACTTATCTTCCTTGAGTCTCAGTTTTCTTGTTGGTATTATGAAAGTATAGGACAGAATGGTCTCTAAGGTCCCATTGAGCCATTTGACCCTATGAGCTAAAATGAATCCTAGAACTGTAATTTTTGATTCTGACAATCCGTGCAATATTATTTTCTCAAGGGTTATAGTATCAGCAATTGATCTGAACCAATGATACCTATAAAAAGACTGTTTAGTTTGCATATCTCCTTTATTTTCCCTGAGGTTTCATATCTTGTTCATGCTGCCCTGGCTTCTATTTGGTGATGAGAAAGGAATTTCATTTGCAGGAAGAATCTGAGGGAGGCTTGATGCCGTCTGACGAGTGGAAAGCCATGGGAAAGGTAGCAGCCTGGAATGCATTTAGTTCCACCTCTTTTTATGGCACTCCTTCACTGTGTAATAATGTTGTTAAATTGGGGACCAGTATAATGAAAGTGTGACAATTGTGCTGGATAGAAATGCAAACTAAAGACACTGGGGTTATCAGGCAGCAGGCACCCAAGAGGGTGCCTGATGCTCCATCTTAGTCAAGCTCCACAAAAATGTTAACAGTGTGACCCAGTTTGTAATTTGGAGATAGAAAACTTCATTTTCTAATAGGAAATGCAATATATATATATATATATATGAATGAAACTTTTATTAAAGTAGTTGTACCAGAGTGACTCTGATTAAGAAGTAAAAAATTTTCATGTAAATTATGTTTTTAAGTTAGATTTAAATAACATAGTAATACTTTTATTCATGTTGTCCACCATTTAAAATAAATAAATAATTGGGTTAAATTCCCGTACTTCCATGAGTTGAAATCTCACCACAATCCTTGAATAATTTAAACTACGGTGATATTTAGAGCCACCAAATTATAGTAATTCAGTGCAATTATTTTTCTAATGTAATTAGTGTTCACTTACATGTGTCTGTTATTTCCTGTCCATGTGGGGATGTTTTAAAAGCCTTTTTCTGATGATCCCTAGATATTATTATAACTGTAGAGGATTATTTATTAGTACTATAGATAAATGTAGAGCCCATAAAAGAAAAGCGTGATGATACATTTTAGTTTCTCTATTTATGTTTGTTTTTCTGACAGTATCACTAAACAGTTGTAAATGTTTTTCAGTAACTTATTGACCACTGCACATTGAGTGGAAGTCTAGAATTTTAAAAATAATTTAATAGAAATGTGGGGGACTGCAAGATGGCAGATGAGTGAGTGGAAGCCCCAGTTACCTCCTTCCAGAACAAATCTGGAATTACAACTAAATTCTGGAGAAATTACCAGAACAAATAACTGAATAGTGTGAGAGAAACCTTATAACCTCAGAAAGAAAGAAGAATCACCTTCAGCACAGCCTGTCTTGTAACGAGTGTGGTAGAGACCTGAGAGATCTGGCCAGGTGCCCATAGGCAGAAGTGCCAGAGGGATAATTAAGTGACAGGTTGGAACCCCTTGAGAAGAATGGGGTCTAAAACCTAATCTGGGATAACCAGCCTAGAGCACCAGAGCCCAGAAAGTACACAGATGACAACTGGTGGCAAAAAGAAGCAGGGTTGCTCTCTTCCAGAGACAGATGACTGGAGATGCAAAGAGCCATTTAAAGGGCCAACACACAAATTTTCATTTGTTTTCATTTGTTGTAACTTACCTGGGGGTTCTGGCAAGGGTGGGAGCAGAGTGGGCTAGAGATGCCTGAGGAGAGACTGGGGACAGAAGCTTTGGGGAGAGAGAGGAGAGAGAAGCTGCAGGAATCCTTGTGCTGAGTCATCCCCCACACTGCAGTAACTATCTTGTTCAGGCAGACCATTCCTCTCCAAGCAGCAGCAGCCTGAGGGGAAAAAACAGCCCTGCCCCCAAGAGAGACTCTACCCTGGCTCTGGTGCTTATACCTGGCTGCTGAGTGCAGAATGACTAGATTAATCACTGAATGAGACAACAACAGACATAGATCACTGACAAAAGTGGGGACAGAGTGGACTAGAGAGGCTTGAGGAAAGACTGGGGATGGAGGCTTGGGGGAGAGAACTGAGAGAGCAGCTGCCAGGATCCTGGTGCTGAGTCATCACCAATACTGTAGCAGTCATCCTGCTCAGGCAGACCACTCCCCTCTGAGCAGCAGCAACCAGAGGGGAAACAACAGCCCCAACCCCAGGAGGGATTCTGCCCTGCCCTTTGGGGCTTAAGACTGACTGCTGAGTGCAAGGTGACTAAATTAACAACTGAAAGGGACAACCATAAACAGCAGATCTCTGGCAGTCTCAGAGCAGGCTGCTTAAGGTCAAACAGGGTCAACATATGACCTCAGAAGAGGTGGATCCAGAAAGAAAAAAACAGTGGTAAATACTAGAGGCTACCAAGATGAAATCCACTGTGCACTTCTCCATGATTAGCAATATTTTCTTTCCTGCCTAGCTTTTTAACATTGATTTCTTGTCCAGCAAGTTAGTGAATATTAAGTCTCTAGAATTTATTCTATAGTTTATCCCTCTCCTTTCTTGTAATAACCTTAATCTCTTTATACCCTTATTAATACAGACTCATTTCATGTTGATACTGAGATTGCAGGGGGGGGGTATTTTTGTAGATGTGGAATTGTTCCCTGGGCTTTATGGTTTTCTTCTGGCAGTACCTGCACAACAGCATACAATATGTAGTGGGCTAAGTGACCCTCAGTCAACCAGCTTCAGAAAAAGACCCACCAAAGAATGACCCCAAAACAATCAAAACCCAATTAAATCCAGAGAGCCAACATACATGGCATCCCAAGAGCAGCAAGTTCAGGAGATCAAGGAGACTGCACCACTGAATCTCACAGGTCCCCTAACACAAAAGTTCACACTACAAACTCAAGGAGTCAGAAGAGATCAATTTAAGAAGCACAGGTTAACAATAAGAGACTCACAAACAATGAGAAGACAAAGAAACAATCCCCAAATGATAGGAAAGGAGGAGGCCTCAGAAAGCATGCTAAATGAAATAGAGGCAAGTCAACTATTAGATATTGAGTTCAAAGCAATGTTTATAAGGAAGCTAAATGAGCTCACTGAGAATTACCAAAACATACAGGGAAACTATGAGAAAATTACCACAAACTATATCAACATGTAAAACCAAATAGAAATTATCAACAAGAATCAAAAGGAAATAAAGAATACAATTTCTGAATTGAAGAACACAATAGAAGGAATCAAAAGCAGGTTAGATGAAGCAGAGGATCAAATCGGTAAGCTGGAGGACAAGATAGAAAAAAAAACACTCAGAAAGAGCAAGAAAAGGAAAAATGACTTTGAAAAATAAAAAAGAGGTGTTAAGGCAAATGCAGGACAACATGAAATGTAATAATATTGGTATAATAGGTATACCAGAAGGAGAAGAGCAAGGGATAATAAACCTGTTTGAAAAACTCATGATGGAAAACTTCCTTAATTTGATGAAAGAAAAAGTCACACAAATCCAGGAAGCACAGAAGGTCCCAACCACAATGGACCCACAGAGGCCCACACCAAGACATACTATAATTGGCAAAATTCCAAGACAAATAATTTTATAGACAGCAAGGGAGAAACAGGAAGCTACATATAAGGGAGCCCTGATAAGGCTAGCAGCTGACTTCTCAATAGAAACAATGGAAGTCAGAAGGCAATGGAAATAAATATTCCAAGTAATGAAAACCAAAGGCCTGCAACCAAAACCACTCTATCCAGCAAGGCTCTAAGTTAAAATGGAAGGTGAAATAAGAAGCTTCCCAGACAAAAGAAGGCCAAAAGAATACACCTCCATCAAATGAGTAGTGCAAGATATGCTAAAAGGAGTACTTTAAGAAAGGGAAGAAAAAGAGTGAGAGAGAGAGGAACACAGGTACTAAGGAAGGAAAATGGCAATGAATTAGTACAGATCAATAACAACCTTAAATATAAATGGAATAAATAGTCCAATAAAAAGACATAGGGTAGCTGAATGGAAAAGAAATCATAACCCACACATAAGCTGTCTACAAGAGACCCACCTCAGAACAAAAGACCTATAGCACAGGTGGCAGACACAAGGCCTGTGGGACAAATCTGATCCTTCACCTTATTTTATGTACCCCAGTACCTTTTCTCTACCCAGCAGTAGCACTGAACACTTCCTTAGCTGTTAAGGAGTAGGAAAATTTATTCAGTCTTGAAATTACATTTAGCCCTTTGAAAGCAACCACAAAGCTGATGTGTTCCCTGGTGAAAATGAGATTGAGACCCCTGACCTACACAGACTGAAAGTGAGGAGTTGGAAAAAATATTCCAAGCAAATGAGCAGGAAAAAGGAGTCAGGGTAGCAATCCTCATATCAAACAAAGTAGACTTCAAATCAAGGGCCATAAAAGGAGTCCCAGAAAGACACTTCATAAAATTCAAGGGAAAAATCCACCAAAAATTCATAAGCATCATAAATGTATATGCACCCTGCATAGCAGCACTCAAGTATATAAGGATCTTGGAGGACTTCAAGAAAGATATTCACAGCAGCACAGTCATAGTAAGGGATCTTAACACCTCACTGTCAAAAATGGATAGACCTTCCAAAGAAAATATCAACAAAGATAGCAACATTAAACAATGTCTTAGATCAAATGGATATAACTGATTACATATATATATATATATATATATATATATATATATATATATATATATATCCTTGTATCCCAAAGAAGCAAAATACACATTCTTTTCAAATGCACATGGAACGTTTTCAAAGATAGACCACATGATAAGACAAAAAAGAAACTTCAACAAATACAAGAAAATTAAAAATATATTAAGCAATATATCAGACCACAAGGGACTGAAACTAGAAACCATCCTTAAGAAAAAAAACCCAAAACACACAAACTCATGGAGATTGAATACCGTGCTATTAAACAATCAATGGGTCAAGAATGAGATTAAGGATACAAAAAGTTTCTGGAAACAAGTGAAAATGAACTCACAAGAACCCAAAACTTATGGGACACAGCAAAGGCAGTCCTCAGAGGGAAGTTTGTAGCAATACATGTCTACCTAAAAAACATAGAAACATCTCAGATAAACAACCTAACCCTACACCTACAAGAACTTGAGGAACAACAACAAAGACAGCCCACAGTAAGTATGAAGAAGGAGATAACCTAGATCATAGCAGAATTAAATGACATAGAGACTAAAAGTACACTTCTAAGGATCAATGAATCTGGGAGCTAGTTCTCTGAAAAGATAAATAATATCCACAAGCTTTTAAGCAGGCTCATCTAGAATAAAAACAGGGAGGACACAAATAAACAAAATCAGAAATGAAAGAGGAGAGATTACAACTGACACTACAGAAATACAAAGGATTGTAAGAAATTACTATGAAGAGCTATACACCAAGAAATTAGAAAACCTAGGTGAAATAGACAAGTATAATTTGCTAGAAAAATATGATCTTTCAAAACTGAATGAAGAAGAAGCAGAAAGGCTGAACAGATCAATAACAGCTGATGAAATTGAACCAAAAAATTCCTAGCACACAAAAACCCTGGACTGGATGGTTGCATAGCAGAATTTTACAAAATATTTAAGGAAACACTAACCCCTATCCTCAGAATATTAAAAAAAAATCAAGAAGTTGGAAGATACCCAAACACTTATTATGAAGCCAGCATCATCCTAATGCCAAAACTGTATAAAGACACAGCAAAGAGAGAAAACTGCAGGCCAATACTGCTGGTGAACATAGACATTAAGCTCCTCAACAAAATATTGTCAAAACATATCCAGCAATACACTAAAGAGATGATGCACCATGACCAAGTGGGATTCCTCCCATGGATGTGAGGATGGAACAAAATTCATCAATCAAAACACATAATACATCACATAAAAAGAAGAGGGAGCTTGGAAGATGGCAGTGAGTCAGGTGGTAGGAGAGTCCACTTCCCCCTGAACATGGGTGGAATACCTAGATAATCTTCTAAGGAACAGAGTGAACAGCCAACAGTATCCCAGCATATATGAAGGTTGGAGACCAAAACTAGAGAACATTGAAAAATCAGATGGTAAGAAGATTGCTTTGGAACAATAAGGTCCCTGTGCCCAGCACAGGGACAAGGGAAGCTGCAACCCCAGGCCTGGTAACTGCCCAGCCTGCTGCAGGATTCTTGGAAGAGAGCCAGGTCAACAGCTCTCTCCCCTGCCAAACAAGGTTTGAGCAGCACTGGGAGAGACCTGGTTTCTTGAGGTTGCAGCGGGGGATTAAGGACAAAGTAGCAAACACACAGGGGTTGTATGTACCCACTGAGACTATGGACACTGGCTAGGGAGAGGTGGGTTGTGATGGACCCTGACTTGGATAGTTCCCGGTCTGAAGAGGTGGGATGTGTGAGAGGCCAGGCCCTTGTATGGAGCGGCAGTCTTGAAAAGGAGGAATTTTTTAAAAAAGAAAAGGTGAAGAAAAAAGAGGCACTCAGTGGCTGTTTGGGGAATTCCCCTGAAGTAGTCACCCTGGCCTCCTGCGACCCTGATCCTGGCCAGTGACATGGTGCTCCAGTGGTGGCATGGAAGACCCTGCATTCACACCCAAAGCCCCAGGGAGCGTGCGCACCCGAACCTGCGGGACCAGCAGTTACCCATCCAACCCCAGTAGCGGAGGCTGAGTACTCACACCTACAGCACCAGGAGAGAGCATGAGTGACTCTGCTGGACCAGCAGCTTCTTATCCCACCGCACCCGCAAGCCCGGGATGGAGCGCTTGACCACACCGCCCAGAAGCACCACGCACCCAAACCCTATGCCCTGGCTGAAGCAGCAGAGGAGGCATGCAGCAGCATCCAACGTGGCATCCATGGAGGTACCCCTTCCCTGCAGGGTCAAATGGCTCTCTAAGAGGAAGGTTGAAATACTCCGGCAGAGGAAAACTGCAGAGCTCAGAGAGTCAACAATCCCCAGAAAGACGTAACTCACTGAGGGGGCTGAACTAGACTGAAGGGGTGTTGAGAGTCCCTAGCATCTAGGACAACAGAGTGAGAAGGTGGTTTGTGAATTGCCCTTAATTGGTGCATCTCAAGGACAGTGCAACTGGTGGACTGAAGGCCTAGGCTGGGTGCAAAAAGGAACTGGGGGACTGGCACTGAACTGAAGAACTGGGCTGGAGGCTGGGCAAATGAAGCTCAGGAACAGAGAAAAGCAAAACCAATTCCCCTTCAGCCTGCTACAGCCAGGAAGACCAGCAGAACTGGCTTGAACAGTTTGAAGCTAGCAGGAGGCTTTTTTTCCTTTTTTAAAGTAATTTTTTAAACTCCTCCTTCCTTTCTTTCCTTCTTTCTTATTTTTATTCCTTCTTCCTTTCTTCCTTTCTTTCCCTTTTTATTTCTTCTTCCTTCCTTCCTTTTTTTTTAAATTCCCAGAAGTGTGCCAATAAAACCTGGAGCTGTGAAAAGACCAGAGTTGGTCCAAAAGAGGGGTCATCCCAACAACTGAGACAGTGAGATGAATTTTTCTTTGCTATTCCAGAGAACTTGCAAGTAATTCTATATTTGTATTATTATATTTTTACTATTCTTACATCTTTTATTTTTTTAGTATTTGTGTATTTCTCTTCTTTCTGTTTAGTCATCTTCACTTGGCTTGTTATAGTTATAATGCATTGTTTGACTGGTTTCTCTTCTTCTGATTTCCATAGTGTATTTTCAATTTACCATCTTTCCCTTCACTTGTGTTGCATTAGCACCCTACTCTAGGTACTATACTTCCTATTCTTGTTATCCAGATCACACAGATTTTGTCATGATTGTTGCTCCATTGCTATTGTAAATAATTGCTGTTCCATACAATTGTAAACACTACACAGCACCCCATCCAGATCTTAGCTCACTTCACTGTTTCCTGAACTTTATTACTGTTATTGTTAATTCTACTCTCTCACACACTATACCTATTTTCTATCCCTTACTCTCACTTACCTCATAATCTGACCTCCCACAAGCTCACTGATGTCTAGATCCAATTCACAATCCTCCCCACCCAACAAGAGTCTTATTGTTGAGAACCCCCCTGTCTGGTTTCAGAAGCTGTAATCCCCCCATAGCTAAGGCTGAGAGAAAGACCTTCAGACCATAAACCACTGAGACAAAGCTTATCTCCCTGGCAGGAGTGCCGCTTCTGCTCCTTTTACTTCATCCATAACTGGCCCCCAGTGCTTGATCGGTTAGTCAATGACGGGTAAGAATCCCCAAGGAGGGAATGACCTAAGATGGCATGATCACATGGAGGCCCCAAGGAAGGACTTGGGGGTTACAGCAAAAGGGGGTGATGGAGTCTCACCCACAGCTATCCTGACATAGCCTGAGTCCTCATTCTGTCTGCAAGAAGCCTCATAATCTCTTGGCTGCCTTGCTTACCCTGCCTGACTTAAGCCTGAAACAATGCTGGTGGTAGGTAGAGCCCTGTGCTGGAAAGGGCAGGTTCCCTAAGGTGATCAAGCCTAGGAAAGAATATGTAAAATCCTGTGAAACCTACTTTGCTTAAAATGCTCTCAATTAAATAAGGGTCCAAGCAAGAAGTGAGTTAGTTCCTCAAAGTTTTATTGCTCTTTAGCTATCTGACCCTGACTCAAAATAGGCCCTCAGAGTTCTTTGTACACTATTGTTTGATCCTTACTTCCTGATAATGATTAATGAGCCTGTATTCCTATGCAAAACGGCCCAGTAAAAGCCTATTGAGGAAGATGCTCTTGGCCCTTCTCCTTTGAGAGATTGGCTACCTTTCCTTCCCAAGCAGATCATGTCTTGGTAGACTTATTCTCATCCATGGCAGCCTGGGGGCCCTGTGGGCAGAAACTCCCTGCACCTTGTATTCTTTCCACCCTTTCTAAAAAGTGTCTAGTTAGGTAAAATATCACGGCTAACACTATACATATCCAAAGGACCTCCTATCTCTTCTCCACAGGTTGGTACTTTAAATACTATAGAATTCACTCTTACTGTCTTAAACCATTTAGCCTTTGCCCTCCAACTGATCACAAAAAAGAGTAGGTGGGAGCTAGGAATTCCAGTATACCTGCTGAAAGAGGAAACCCACCAACAAAGGAACCACCAACAGATAATAATGGAAGAAGGTGAAGAAGGGAGTAAAAACCACATTAATGCAACCCAGACCTTTCTGGAAGTAAAACTAAGTGGTGGGGAAATTACTCTGAACAAACAACTAAATGATAGTGAGAAAGAAACCCGAAAACCTCGTACACAAGAAAGAACCAGCTTCAACACAGCACAGCAACACCTGCACAAAAGAATAAAACGCATGGTGGGTGGAGTGACCCTCAGGTAAACAATTTGAGGAAAGGATCCACCAAAGAAAGACCAAACAACAATCAAAACCAAAAGACATTCAAAGAGTAAACATAAATGACAGCCCAAGATCAGTGGGCTGAGAGGTCAAGGAGACTGCACCACTGAGTTTCACAGGATTTCTTCCATAGAATTTCATACCATAAACCCAGGGAGTCAGAATAGGTCAACATAAAAAGTAGAGGCTAACAAAAAGAGTCTCACAAACAATGGGAAGACAAAGAAACAAACCCCAAATGGAAGGAAAGGAGGAAGCCTCAGAAAGAATGCTAAATAAAATAGAGGCAAGTCAACTATCACATACTGAGTTCAGAGTGATGGTTATAAGGAAGCTCAATGAGCTCACAGAGAATTACCAAAAACTACAGGGAAACTACAATGAACTCACTGCAAAGTATATCAACAAGAAAAAGGAAATAGAAACTATCAACAAGATCCAAGAGGAAATGAAAAATGCAATTTCTGAACCGGACAACACAGGAGAAGGAATCAAAGCAGGCTTGATGAAGCAGAAGATACAATCAGCAAGCTGGGGGACAAGGTAAAAAAACAAACAAACAAAAACAAACAAACAAACAAACAAACAAAAAACCAGAAAGAGCAAGAAAATGAAAAGAGGCTCAGAAATAATAAAGAAGGATTAAGGAAAATGCAGGACAACATGAAACATAATAATATCTGTATAATAGGGATACCGGAAAAGAAGAAGAAGAGCAAGGGATGGAAAACTTGTTTGAAAAAGCACTGATGGAAAACTTCCCTAATTGGATAAGAGAAAAAATCACACAAATACAGGAAACAGAGAGAGTCCTAATCAGAGGAACCCAAAGAGGCCCACACCAAGACACATCAAAATTAAAATGGTAAAATTCCAAGACAAAGACAGAATCTTGAAGGCAGCAAGGGAGAAACAGGAAGTAACATACAAGGGAGCCCTGATAAGACTAGCAGCTGACTTCTCAATGGAAACGCTCCAAACCAAAAGGGAATGGTAAGATATATTCCAAGTAACGAGAATCAGACTCCTGAAACCAAGACTACTCAATCCCTTAAGCCTCTGAATTAAAAGGGAAGGCCAAATAAGGAGCACCTGGGACCAGATAAGCCTCAAAGAATATTCCCCCTCCAAACCAGTTCTGCAAGAGATGCTAAAGTGTTTGCTTTAAGAACAAGAAGAAAAACAGTGAAAGAGAGAGGAACATGGGTATGAAAAAAATGGCAATCAGTAATTATCTATCAATAATTCCCGTAAATGTAAATGGATTAAATGACCCAATCAAAAGACACAGAGTAGGGGAATGTATAAGAAAACACCACCCTGCCACAAGAGACCCACCTCAGAACTAAAGATCTACTCAGACTGTAACTGAAGGGCTGGAACAAATATTCCAAGCAAATGGACAGGGAAAAAAAGCTGGGGTAGCAATACTCATTGGAGAAAACAGACTTCAAAAAAGAGCCATAAAAAGAGACCCAGAAAGTCACTTCATAATACTCAAGGGAAGAATCCACCATGAAGACATAAATAGTTTAAATATATATGCACCCAACACAGGAGCACCCAAATGATGCAGACCCCAGCTCATGAGGCCTGCCACATTGTGGATGAGATATGAGAAATTTACATGGAGTTCCGAGTCCTGTGTAGGAAAAGGGACAGTGTGGCTTGTCTCTCAAGGGTAGAAAAAGCCGCAGCCCTTGCCTTGACAAGCCTTTATTTCTTTTCTGGGCACATTACATGATGGTCCTCATTTACTATGCACAGGTTCACTTTATGTGGTCACCTATTACAGACAATAAAGGAGACCATGCCACTAATCACATCACAGAAGAAGGATATTTGCAAATGAAAAGGGAAAAGTGGTTGAACCACTTACACTCCATACTGCAGAGTTTTAGCATGAATTTTAGGAAGTTACAGTAAGCACTTGCTGTCTCAATTCAGGGTGAAAGAGTTTTAGCAAAAGCAAGTTTCATAGCAGTCTACATGCAATGCAGGCTTGATTCCCCATGGGAGAACCCATCCATGGGCATGGGTCCTGTGCATCTACGAGTGAGAGGTGGGCCCACGCCACACAGAATGGTCTCCCACATTTCCCCCATTGTTTTTAGTTAGAACCACTATAGATCCCACAAAGCTTGCTACTTGCTGGTCTCTCACATGACCCTGGAAAATAATTCACAAATGCATCAAAGTACACAGAGCATTACTATAATCAGTAAGCCACCAGCAGTATCAAAGACCCACATTCTCAGATTAAGCCCATCAATCATTGTCAGGCAGTAATGATCAAATAGATAACATTCAAAGAACTATGGGGGCCTATTTAGAGTCAGGGTCAGATAGCTAAAGGGCCACAAAACTTTGCAGAACAAATTCATTTCAAGCTTGGACCTTTATCATTTAAATTGAGGGCAATAGCAAAGTAGATTTCATAGGATTTTATGCTTTCTTTCTTAGGCCTGATTGCCCCAGGGAACCTGCCCTTTCCAGCACAGGGCTGTAGGTCCCTCTGTCATTGTTTCAGGCTTAGGTGGAGCAGGGGATGTCCTAAGGCAGCCAAGAGATTAGGAGGCCTATTGAAGACAGGATAAGAACTCAGGTTATATAAAAGCCGAGGTGAGAGGGTCCATCACTCTTTTTCCGTAGCCTCCCAAGTCCTTCCCTGAGGGCCTTCTCATGATCATGCCTGTCTTAAGTTATCCCTCCATTGAGGAATCTTACCTGTCATTGGCTAACCAATCAAGCACTGGGGGCCAGGCAGGGTGAAATAAAAGGAGCAGAGGTGGTTCTCCTGCCAGGGAGATAAGCTTTGTATCCTCAGTGGCTTATGGTCCCAAGGTCTCTCACTAAGCCCTAGTCATGGTGGGTTACAGCTTCTGAAACCAGGCAGGGCAGTTCCCAACATCTAATCTCCCCATTTTTTGTCTGTGAATGAAATTGTAGCTGTTACACCTGTGAAACCTAATATTTGCTATTCCCAAATGCAATCTTAAGAAAGCAGCTTCCATATATATCATATAGTACAAATAGGGATTAAGACAAGGAGGCATCCAAGGGCTGCCATGAACCAAACTCATAAATTCAGTCCATTGAACAAGTTTTTAGTGTTCAATCATTAAACATTATGGGGCACCGAAGGGTTGTTGCCCTCTGCAGGTGGCACTTGAGCCTCAGCCCCTGTCATTGGGGCAGGCCCCATCCTCCTCTGTTGGTGGACCCAGGCCTGTGAGTGATGGTGTGAGTGTCTGTTTTCTTTCTGGTTGTTCAGGGTCAGCTGGGCCATCTGGTCTGTCAGTTGATTGGTTCTTGGCTCCAGGTAGCAGAGCTTGCTGTCTGTCCTGCTCATGATAAGGCTTTACTCTTTTGGCTGGTAGCCAGACAGGACCTATAGGGATGGAAACACACACATACCCTCTTCCCCAAGTTAAGAGATCTACAAGGCCCCACCAAGAGCCATCTCTCAGCGAATCTCTATATAAAACCTGAGGATAAGATGACTTTGGTTCCTTCTTCTGAAAATGTTTCTTAATTGGAGTACAGAGTGATTCATCACACTTTAAAAAATAATATGTAAATGTGGCTAATAATCAAATTTTGCTGGGAAGGACTCATGACTCCCCCTTTTTGTTTTTTTTAAGAAGATTTTTAAAAGTATGATGAGCCCATTCTACAATTGCCTGACCAGTTGGATTGTAAGGTATTTTTGTTTTATGTTGGATATTCCAACACTGAAGGAAGACTGAGTAGAATGGTCAAGGTATCCAGGGTCATTATCAGTTGTAATATGCTGAGGCCATCCTGAATGACTAAAGGCCTCAAGCCAATGGGCTTGTATATTTTTAGCAGATTCTCCTGTTGAGGCAGATGCATGTAGGGCATCAGTGTATCAATAGAAATATGAACATATTTGAATATTCCAAAGGGAGCATAATGAGTGACATCTGTTTGCCAAATTTTTTGAGGACTTAGTCCTTGAGTATTAACTTCTGTAGATGGGGGTGCCTTGCTAAGGGTTTGGCAATCAGGTCATTCGTTAATAATTCACTTAGCTTGGAAAGACAGGCCCCCTGCTGTTTCTTTCTGCAAGCTGCAACGAGTTAAAGCCGCAAGTTAATTGCCCTGTTGTTCTCAGGACCTTGTAGCTCCTAGGTTCAGAGTTTTTAAGAAAAGTCGGAAAGATGGTGGGGGGGGGGTCCTCTGCTTACATATGTTTTAGACAAAAATGGTTATGTGCCAAGGGCCTTTAGTGACTCGATTGACTAACTGTTCCCTCCAAGAGAATAACCAGTTCTTCCCCAAGGAAAAGATCAGTGGTTAGAGGTACTGAGTTAAAAAATGGTACATAGTTTTCCATGGAGAAGGGCTAATTCTCCCCAGGAGACAGTACACCTATATTTCATTTTTACAATAAGGGTCATGGCTCCAGCATAAATAAGGCGGATTCTTAATATTTTTTAACCTGTCACACCTTCCATCCCACTTATAGCATGCTTTAGATTGACAGCTCTATGAACACATTCATATCTTTTAGAAACAGTTTTTTCTCTACTGGCAAATACATTTACTATTTTTTGTTAATTCTTACTGATTTCTGCATTCCTTGAGTGTGCTCAGAAGTGAGCTGTCTCATTATCTTGTGCCCTTGACAACTTTAGGGAGGCTGGAGAAGAGGGAGGAAGGATACTAATCTTGGCACAGCTTGTTCTGAGGACCAGCGCAGTCTCTGGGCCTTCAGAATGAAGATTCAGAGTGGTTAAAAGACACATTTTCCCACTATTTTTCTTCCTGTGTTTTTTACTGTCTGAGGGAAGTAGGACCTTTTTCTCTTCTTTAAACAATCAATTTAAACTCTTTCTGAGTAGAATTCTTATGATGTAACAATATTAGAGATCTTATTCTATTTACCAGAGGTTTAGCAAAATATTTTGAGACCAAGCTGTTCCTTTCAAACCGGAAACAAAAACAAAATTCAAGCAAGCCAATATTTTCAAATTAAATCATCTAAAGGAAGGAGTGAGACAGTGACCTACAGTCTTATCTCACAACACCTGGTGTTTTTTCAACTTCTGCCCAACTTTTTCCTAAATAATTCTAAAGATCCCTTATCAGGGAGACATTCAGCAGCCCCCCCCCAAAAAAAAATGCTGAACTAGCTTAAAATATTGCTCTTGTTCCTTAGAGAGCCTGCTCCCTTGTTGAGGATTCACATAAACTTTTAAAGAAATTTTTTGACAAATAAAAGAACCTTTTTCTGAAATTCCTTCTACTGCTAGTACGGTGATTACAAAACCAGTCTCAATTTTGCGTTTTCTTCACCTGCATCTTTAAATCCTTATGCAGGTGGATGGAGGGAAAAGGCAAAACTGAAGACACTGCAAGAGGCAGCTTAAAAGAAAGAATTTTCTGAGATGCTTGTAAATTGTCCTGTAGCTAGTTGATGTTTTTAAAGCTGATTAAATGGAAAATCTTTGCTCTTTTTCCCAAGCCTAGACCAAGTTCGGGATTGTGCCGCAAGGATCAGCTTGTGGGTGTTTTTACATTGTTGAGGCGAGTACTCTTGTGGCTCTTAACTGCTCAACCCACACCTGAGAGGTTGCAGCAAATATTTGGGAGAGAGAGCAAGGCTCCTGCTTACAGAAGGTACAATTGCAAAGAGGTTGCAAGAGAGAGAGACCAAGGAAGAAAACCCTTTTCCTCTGAAATCCAACACACCCTACGACGTGACCAAAAAGCACTTGGTGCTGTTGGCCCTTATCTGGGCTGATGTGTGCATACTCCCACCAACTTGGTGTGTTGTACACAAGGATGGATCACAGCCCTGGGTTCCTGTTCAGGTGCCAGCTGATGCAGACCTCAGCTCAGGGGTCTGCCACATTGTGGATAAGATACAAGAAATTCACATGGACTACCAAGTCCTGTGGAGGAAAAGGGACAGCGTGGCTTGTCTCTCAAGGGGAGAAAAAGCTGTGGCCATTGCTGCTACTGGCCTTTATTTCTTTTCTGGGCACATTACATGATGGTCCTCATTTACTATGCACAGGTTTGCTTTAGGTGGTTACCTTTTACAGACAACAAAGGAGACCATGCCACTAGTCACATCACAGAAGAAGGATATTTGCAAATGAAAAGGGAAAAGTGGTTGAACCACTTACATTCCATATTGGGGAGTTTTAGCATGGATTTGAGAAAGTTACAGTAAGCACTTGTCTCAATTCAGGGTGAAAGAGTTTTAGCAAAAGCAAGTCTCATAGCAGTCTAGGTGCAAAGCAGGCCTGATTCCCCATGGGAGAACCCATCCGTGCGCAAGGGTCCTGTGCATCTATGAGTGGGAGCTGGGCCCATGCCATGTAGAGGAGTCTCCTACACCCAAATACATAAAGAAAATCCTGGAGGACTTCAATGAAGATATTGACAGCAACACAATTACACTATGGGATTTTAACACCCCACTGTCAAAAATGGACATATCTTCCAAACAAAATACCAACAAAGATATTGTGGCATTGAACAATGCTCTAGATGAAATGGATGTCACTGATTATATATATAATTTCATCCCAAAGAAGCAAAATACACATTCTTTTCAAATGCACATGGAACATTTTCAAAGGTAGACCATGTGATAGGACACAAAAGAAGCCTCAACAAGTTCAGAAAAATTGAAATCATATCAAGAATTTTCTCTAAATCCAAGAGACTAAAACTAGAAACCATCCTCAAGGAAAAAAAAAACCCAAACACACAAACTCATGGAGATTGAATACCATGCTATTAAACAATGAATGGTTCAAGAATTAGATTAAGGAAGAATTCAAAAAGTTTCTGGAAACAAATGAAAATGAACTCACAAGAACCCAAAACTTATGGGACACAGTGAAGGCAGTCCTCAGAGGGAAGTTCATAGTGATACAAGCCTACCTATAAAACATAGAAACATCTCAGATAAACAACCTAACCCTACACCTACAAGAACTTGAGGAACAACAACAAAGACAGCCCAGAGCAAGTAGAAGGAAGGAAATAACCAAGATCAGAGCAGAATTAAATGACATAGAGACTAAAAGTACAATTTTAAGGATCAACAAATCTGGGAGCTGGTTCTTTGAAAAGATAAAAAAATCAACAAGCCTTTAAGAAGGGTCATCAATCAAAAAACAGAGAAGACTCAAAGAAACACAGTCAAAAATGAAAGAGGCAAGATTACCACAGAAATGCAAATGATTGTAAGAAATTACTATGAAGAACTATATGCCAAGAAATTTGAAAACCTAGGTGAAACGGACAAGTTTCTGGAAAAATGTAATCTTCCAAATCTGAATGAAGAAGAAACAGGAAGTCTGAGCAGACCAGTAACAACTGATGAAATTGAACTGTTAATCAAAAAGCTTCCAACACACAAAACCCCTGTACCAGATGGTTTCACAGGAGAATTTTACAAAGCATTTCAGGGAGAGGTAACCACCACCCTCCATAGATTATTCCAAAAAATTCAAGAATATGAAAGACACCCAAACTCTTTTTGTGAAACCAGCATCATTCTAATCCCAAAACCAGATAAAGGCATAACAAAGAAATAATAATTTAGTCCAATGTGGCTAATGAATATAGATGCTAAAATCCTCAACAGAATATTGGCAAACCACATCTAGTAGTACATTAACAAGATCATACACCATGATCAAGTGGGATTCATCCCAGGGTTGCAAGGATGGTACAGTATTTGCAAATGAATAAACAGAACAAACCATATAAACAAAAGAAGAAAAAATTCACATGATCATACCAATAGATGTGGAAAAGCATTTGATGAGGTAGAGTATCCATTTATGAGAAAACCAATTAGGAAAGTGTTTTTCCCTATAAGGGAATAGAAGGAGCATTCCTCAACATAATAAAGGCCTTATATGAGAGACCTACAGCCAACATCATACTCAATGGTCAAAAAGTTGGAGTTTTCCCACTAAGATCAGGAGCAAGACAAGGATCCCTGCTTTCACCACTCCTATTCAACACAGTACTGAAAGTCCCAGCCACAGCAATCAGACAAGAAAAAGAAATAAAAGGCATCCAAATTGGAAAGGAGGAACTAAAACTCTCATTATTTGCAGGTGACATGATAGTATACTTAGAAAATCCCTTAGACTCCACCAAAAAATTCTTCAACTTAATAAATAAATTTTGCAGAACATCAGGATATAAAGTCAGTGCTCAGAAATCAAAGGCATTTTTGTACATGCACCATGAATTATCAGAATCAGAAATCAGGAAAACATATCCATTTGATGCGGCAACAAGAAAAGGAAAGTACCTAGAAAGGGATATAAAAGACCTGTACTTAGAAAACTATACAACACTGAAGAAAGAAATTAAGGTAGACACTAACAAATGGAAGCATGTACCATGCTCATGGACTGGAGGAATTAACATCATCAAAATATCCATATTACCCAAAGCAATTTATAGATTCAATGCAATATTTGTTAAAGCACCAATGACATATTTCACAGATGTAGAACAAACAATTTGGAAATTTTTATGAAAATGTGAACAATCCCAAATAGCTGCAGCAACTTTGAGAAAGAAGACCAAAGCAGGAGGGATTGCATTACCTGATATCAAACTATATTACAAGTCCACTGTAATCAGAACAGCCTTGTGCTGGCATAAAAAGGGACACATAGACCAATGGAACGGAATAGAGAGTCCAGAAATAAACCCACATCCCTATTCTCTATTAATATTTGACAAAGGTGGGAGAAGCATAATATGGAGTAAAAATAGCCTCTTCAAGAAATGGTACTGGGAGACCTGGACAGATACATTAAAAAAAATGAAACACAATCACCAGCTTACACCATATGCAAAAGTAAATTCAAGGTGGATAAAGGATTTAAATGTAAGTTGTAACACCATAAAAGTCCTAGAGGAAAATATTGGAAGGAAAATCTCAGACATTCCACACAGCAATATCTTCACTGATATATCCCCTAAAGCAAGGGACATAAAGGAAAGAATAAACAAATGGGACCCCATCTAATTAAAAAGCTTGTGTATGGCTAAAGAAAACAGCATTAAAATGAAAAGAGAACCAACTATATGGGAAAAAATATTTGCCCATGATTCCTCAGACAAGGGTTTGATCTCCAAAATATATAAAGAACACACATGACTCTACCCCAGGAAGACAAACAAACCGATTAAAAAATGGGCAAATGTTTTGAACAGACACTTCTGCAAGGAGGACATATAGATAGCCCAGAGACATATGTAAAGATGCTCAACAACACTACCCATCAGAGATATGCAAATTAAACCCACAATGAGATACCACCACACATCAGTCAGGATGGCCATCATAAAAAAATCAACAAACAAGTGTTGGAGGGGATATGGAGAAAAGGGAACCCTAGTGCACTGTTGGTGGGAATGCAGACTCACGCAGCCACAGTGGAAAACAGTATGAAATTTCCTCAGAAGACAAAATATGGAACTGCCTTTTGACCCAGCAGTTCCAGCACTGGGATTATACCCTAAGAGCCCTGAAACACCAATCCAAAAGAACCTATGCATCCCAATGTTCATAGCAGCATAATTTACAATAATCAAGTGCTGGAAGCAAACTAAGTGCTTATCAGTAAATGAGTGGATCAAAAAATATGGTACATATATACTATGGAATTCTACACTGCAGAGAGAAAGAAGGAGCTCCTTCCCTTTGCAACAGCATGGATGGAACTGGAATGCATTATGCTAAGTGAAGTAAGTCAGTTGGTGAGGGACAAATACCTTATGATCTCACCTTAAAAGAGAACTTAATGAACAAAGAAAAAAAGCAAACAAAATGTAACCATGGGCATTGAAATTAAGAATAATCTATCAATAGCCAGAGGGGAGGAGGGAAGGGACAGTAGGAAGAAGGGCTTTCAGGAACTACTATAAAGGACACATGGACAAAACCAAGGGGGAGGGTGGAAGCAAGAGAGGGAGGTGGGTTTTGCTGGGGTGCATGGAGTGGTGGGGGGAAATGCAGACAACTGTAATTGAACAGCAATAAAGTAATTTAAAATAAATAAGTAAACAAGTAAATAAATAAATAAAGGATAGAGAAAAATTGTATGATCATATCTACAGACACAGAAAAAGCATTTGATAAGGTACAACACTCATTTATGATTAAAAAACTCAGCAAAGTGGGAATAAGGTGCACAATCCTTAACTTAATCAAGGCCATACATGTAAGACCTTCAGCCAACTTCATACTCAATGGGCCAAAACTAGAAGTTTTCCCACTAAGATCAGGAACAAGACTAGGATGTCCACTTTCACCATGCCTGTTCAACATAGTATTAGAAGTCCTAACCACAGCAATAACACAGGAAAAAGAAATAAAAGGCATCCAAATTGGAAAGGGGGAAGCAAAACTGTCACTGTTTGCAGATGACATGAGAGTATACATATAAAAACTTGCAGATGCCAAATCTAATCAGCATAATAAGCAAATTTGGCAAAACAGTAGGATACAAAGTCAATATTCAGAAATCAAAGTGATTTTTGTACACCCACGATGAAATGTCAGACTCCGAAATCAGGAGATATATCCTATTTTATATAGCAATGAGAAAAATAAATTACCAAGGAATAAAACTAACCAGGGAGATAAAAGACCTGTACTCAGAAAACTACACAACACTGAAGAAAGAAATTAAGGAAGACAAACAAACAGAAGCATGTACCATGTTCATGGGTTAGAAGAATTAACATCATCAAAATATCCATATTATCCAAAGCAATTTATAGATTTAATGCAACCCCTATTAAAGTACCAATGACATATTTACAGAGATAAAACAAACATTTTGAAAATTTATATGGAACCATAATTTCATGGTTGACATGATGACTTTATTTAGACCATTATTGATATAAACTCCATTTTGAAATTTATGGAATTGACTAATATTTAAGATAGAAACATTTGTTACCCTATTAAATAAAAAGGGTCTAACAGATATTTTCTTAAGTGCACTAGTTGAAATATATCATTCTCTATTGCCAAAGGAGCATAATATGCATAATACTTTGAATTCATAGGATGTGAGAAGAAATTAGGGAATGACTTATGCATAGTGCTTTTAAGCTTATGTTGGAAATAGCTCAGGTACTATGTGATCACTCAAGAACCTTCAAAGGGGCTAGCATGTGTGTTTTGGAGTGGAGTAAAGTAAATATGAAGATAACATCTCAATAATAATCTTAAATATACAAAATAATGAACGTGTAAAACTGGCTATGAAAAAAGAGAAGAAATGTGAATATTAAAAACAAAAAAATAGGATTGAACCAGTGCATGTAGACAAAGTTTCATTAAACAGGAATTTATTAGGAAGATACATTGGGAACCTCCCTGCCTGGTTTCAGGAGCAGTAACCCCCCATGGCTAAGACTGAGTGAAAGACCTTCAGACCATGAGCCACTAAGGAGACAAAGCTTATCTCCCTGACAAGAGTGTTGCTTCTGCTCCTTTTACTTTATCCATAAATGGCCCCCAATGCTTGATCAGTTAGCCAATGACAGGTAAGATTTCCCAAGAGGATAAGGACCTAAGACAGGCATGATCATGTGGAGGCCCCAAGGAAGGACTTGGGAGGCTATAGCAAAAGGGGGTGATAGACCCTCAGCTTTGACATAGCCTGAGTCCTCATTATTCTGTCTGCAAGAAGCCTGGTAATCTCTTGGCTGCCTTGCTTACCCTGCCTGACTTAAGCCTGAAACAATGCCTTAAGCCTGAAACAATGCTGGTGGGTACAGCCCTGTGCTGGAAAGGGCAGTTTCCCCAGGCAATCAGACCTAAGAAAGAATATGTAAAAGCCTGTGAAACCTGCTTTGTTTAGAATGCTCTCAATTAAATGAGGGTCCGAGCAAGAAGTGATTTTGTTCCTCAAAGTTCTATAGCTCTTTAGCTACCTGACCCTGACTCAAAATAGGTCCTCAGAGTTCTTTGTATGTTATCTGTTGTTTGATCCTTACTGCCTGACAATGATTAATTATCCTCTATTCCTGTGCAAAATGAACCCAATAAAAGCCCATTGAGGAAAGGGCTCTTGGTCCTTCTCCTTTGAGAGATCAGCCATGTTTCTTCCCCAAGCAGATCATGTCTTGGTAGACTTATTCTCATCTGTGGTGGACAGGTGGCTCTGAGGGCAAAGCTCCCCAACAAAGATAGACTGAGGTATGCATTATTACCCTCTACACTGGCAAATTTATCAGTGGCAAAGTGATGAGAATTAGGAGAATTACATGTTCTCTATACTATCTTGGCTTTATCACATGAAACTATGTAACTTCCTTCTTGTTTTTCATTTTTGCCTTCAGTCTGTAGCTTCAGACTACAGGTTTATCTTCCCAGCCACATTTTTGAAAAATGCAAGGAACTGAAGAAAAAAATAAAGCTTTTAGAGCAGGGATGACAAACTCATTTTCACCGGTAGCCTCATCAACCTTGCGGTTTCCTTCAAAGGGCAGAATGTAATTTTAGGACTGTATAAATAAATGTAAGTATGCCTTAATTAGGGGCAAGGAGCTTGGTGCTGCTGCTGGGTAGAAACAAGGTGCTGGACCAAATAAAACAAGGTGGAGGGACAGATTCAGCCTGTGGGCCTTATGTTTACTACCCGTGTTTTAGAGGATGCCAATTATTTCTAGACACTAAGTCATTGCAGAGATAACAAGGTTTTAAAACTTGTCTGAATTTCTTATAACATATCTTAAAAATACCTTTTCTATAACTGAAATGATCACTATGAAGTGGAAAATGACTTCAAGAGCATTACATTGTGTCATAATATATTTTTCCTGAGATTTTTTAAAATACTGGTTGTTAAGATGTATAAGGAAAAGCACAGGAATGTAGCTTGTGTAAGGTGTGTCAAAATTCACAGGCCAAAGCCAATGCAGAAGAATCATCACTTGAGAAAATCAGGGAGAAAAGGCAAAGGTATTGGGAAAAATTTCTCACAAGACACTAGAGTTTTAGAAAATTGATGAATGAGTTAGTTTTCAAGGGCATCCTTAGAGTTCTTGCATATCTTAAATGGATCCTTTAGTTTTATAGTAATTAAAGAGCTTTACCTCTGATAGTGCAGAAGAACTCATTCTCTCATTGCTCTTTCCATATTGTACAACTGTGTGGACAGTAACCACAAACTCTCCTCAAGGAGCAATTTGAATATGTTAAAATGTAGACTAACAAAATCACTCCCAAGGTGTTTCCGTAAGGTCTGAATTTCTGACCAAACACTAAATTCCCTTCAAAATATTATTTTAATAGCTAATATTTATTGAGCACTTACTATATGCAAAGTATTATGATAACCACTTTATATGTATTAATATAGACATCTGGTCATCTCCATTTTAATGATGCGGAAGCTCAGGCAAAATAACATTAAATGCACACGGCAAGAAAGTAGTGGAGCCAAAATACCATGAATTAATTGATTAGATGATTTAGCTAATAATTTTGGAATGTGGTAAAAAACTAGATCTCAGTACAGATCGTTTTTATTATTTATCTATTTACATATTTTATTATTGTTCAGTTACAGTTGTCCCACCATTTTCCCCAGTGCTTACCCCTACCCAGTCCTCCCACTCCCACCATCAACCCGTCACCCCATTGTCCTCAGCACAGATCAGTTGTCACCTGACTGGATGAGGCAGGAATCATGGTGTGTTGCAGAGAATGAAGAATGGCCATGTGTAGAATCCTGGACAACCACGAAGAATTATAAGGATTCTAAGCACTGAGAAACCTAAATGGAAGAAAGGACATTTAAAAAGGACTGCTAAAGTTACCAGTTTCATATTCTCACATATATTTGCTAAGTAGCAGTTCTAATAATTACCATCAGTACTGAAACACAAACGTGCCTCAATTCAGAAAAGGCCCAAAACAGCAAAGCTGTGTAAAATAAAATTGTACCTCATCTCTGGATTCTCTTCAGAGATGGTAGGTGATAGATGGAGATGGTAATTTCCTGTTAGTGTGGATCCTTGGCTGAGGTGTGGCCATCACACCAACAGTGACTGAAAGGAGTGTCAGGAAAGTTGCTCCTAATGAGGATCTTCCAGAGCTCTACAATGACTTAACTAAAATGGGAATGAGAAGCAGGAAACAATTATTGGGTTTATCTATTAGACTATAACTGTCTTGGTGTCCTGCTGGGGCTAAGGTAGAGAGATGTGTTGTAATGGTGTTAATAATGAGAGCTTCACAATTCTGTAGCTGTGTGGATTTAGTTATGACATAGTGATCAATTTTACTTTATTCATCATAGTTAAGATTTGCTAACCTATGGCTTCAATTCAGAGGCTACAATGGTATACTACTCATAGATTTATATGTACATGCACACACATGAGCACACCCACATTGTTTACTTCTATTCTAAAGCACTCTAAATTCTAGGGTGACTCTAGGGTGGGTATAATATATTTTCAAGCTAGTACTAAATGATATAAAATGTTATAATTTTCACTTAATAACTTTTGATTGTGGTAATACAACCATTTAAGATGTTCACAGGCCATAAAATTTCTTTTTACTTTGAAATAAAGATTCCTCACTGTAGTATGACAGGTATTTTAAACTGATTTTCATTTAAATGAGTCTAATTAGCTTTGAACAGTTGGCATTTTTTTAAGAAACACAGACACTCAGAGTTGGCAGAAAGCTTAAGGATAAATCAGAGTAACCACTCTGGATGATTCAGTTCTCTTGATATTGTCATGCTGAAAACTTCCAACCTTCCTTCCTCCCTACCCTCCTTCCCTCCTTCTCCCTCCCTCCATTCTTCATTCCTTTTCTCTCTTTTTCATTCATTCTTTCTTTCTATCTTTCCTGCATTTATTTATTTAAATAATGAGTGCTAATTATGTGTCAGAAGCCTTTCTAAGTGATTCAGGTAGAAAAATTAATAATATACTGTCATTAATTTTAAGGAACTCACAGTTCAGTAGAATCAACAGATGTGCAAACAGATCATTGTTCTACAGTGTGAGCAATAATGGATAAAATGAGAATGTAAAAGAAGGAGACAGTGCAAAAGAAAGAATAATCAACTCATGCATGGATATGGTGGAGGTGGGGCAGGATTCAGACAAAGTTGATTTGCTAGCAGAACAAATGGATGGTGAGATGGAAAGGGCAAAAAGAACGGCATAGTGGAACAACACAAAGACTAAATAGCTTGGTGTGTTAGAAGAAGTGAAAATATTTTGTCATGGCTTGTTGTAGGTGGGTAAGGTAGGGAGCAGGAGAAGTCAAGACAAGAGACAGAAATCCTGAAGGACTTTGTCTGCCTGGTCAGAAAAGCAAGTGGTGGAAATCATTAGAGGATTTTAAGTAACCTGCCACTATATATGAAAAATGAAAAATGTGCTTTAGAAACTTACCTTCAACAACTTTGAATTTATAAAGTTCTTACAGTCAACTGAAATATTTCTCACTACATCTACCTTAGTCTTTATCCTCACATGTGGCATTTTACAGAATAAATGTAATTGAATTCTCTTCTGTGCATGCCTTTCAAACATTTAACAATTTTTATTGAGTTACAATGAGTCTCCTCTGCCTGAAGGGAGAAAGTCTGAGGTATTTACCCACTGCCCCTTGTCTTCCATTATTTGAGGGTTACATGTAGAATGAGAGGGTTGCTTAGACATTGGTCAAGCCCCTGATGCAAAGATTAGAAATATGCACAACATGCCTTTGAGAGGGAACAGTCAGCATGATATAAATCTGCACTCATATGCAATTGTCCACTGCAGGCTGCAGTTGATATCACAGGCAGGTCACAGGGATGTGACATAGGGCACCAGAGGCAAATGCTACAGTAAAAGTCAAGGTTAAGTTGTTTCAACAAAGAACCTTCAAAATACAGTGGCTTAAATGAGATAGAAGTTTAATGTCTTAAGTCAAGTCTGGGCAGATTACAATGGTGGGGCTTCTGTGCTTGACAAGGTCATTAAGGGATGCAGGTTCCATTTATCTTGTTTTTCTGACATCTCCTAAGGTGTTTCCAAGCCTTAATGGTCAAAATTATATTGCTGGTACATCTGTGTTCCATCTTATGGAAAGGTTGAGAAAAGAAGGTGAAAAAATTGCACAAGCAATTTCTGTTTATACAAGTGAGGCAGAAGTTATATACATCTTTGATGTCCTTATTCCATTGAAAAGAACATAATATATTCATGTTTGTTTGCTAGGGAAGCTTTGAAGTGTTGTCCCTAATTGAAAAGCTAGGTATGTAGCAATAAAGGGAGGACAGAAATTGGGGGAATAGCTAGCAGGTATATAACTTCATTCATACTGAATTTTCTGTTGAATAAATCTAGTGAGTTTTATGTATTTTAAAATTTAATTTCAAATCATTCCTGGAATTTATAAAAGTTCCCAAAAGTTCAAACACAGCCAAAGATATGATAACCATTGTTTTCTCCAACAAGCTAAAAGATATCTTGGTTGGTCTCAATTGAAAACAGTATAGGGTGACTGTCCTATTTACTACAAGTCCTATTAAGTTATTGTGAACCATGAAAAATGGGCTGAGAAGTTCATCATTCTATGACAGTTGTTCATGTTTAGATGTCATTACAATTCAAAGAGTAATAGGAGATTAAAAAGTTTCAGGTAGAATTTTGTTGTGACATATGCAAAATTTGAGAACTGCTACTTTCTGACAACTCAAGTTGCAAAGGAAAAAATATGTGCCATTATTATCCTTGTACATCATTACTAATGAGGGCAGCTTTTGCCATGTCAATGGCCTGTGTGCTTTACTTGGTTGGAATCAGTGTCTCAGCCTACCATGTTCCAGTTATTTGTATCTTTGTTATATGATGTTGCATGCTACATACACTGAGTTATGTGAGACATAAGAAGGCACAGGCCTCCTGTTTTTCTGTAAGAAGAAGTATGTCTCTAAAGCCTGAATTGGGGAGCATGAGATGTTGACATTTTACCCAAACTTGACAGCCAAATCAATGATATTGAAAGCAGGCCATAGGCAATCTTGACATTCTAAGGATTAATAGCCTCAGGCAATTTCAAAATAGTTTCCTCATATCAGCAGGCAAGATGTATTGTTTTCCTAGATTCAAATCAAAGCATTTTTGAGGCATATTCTAAGTTATTCATATATTGCATGTACTAGCATTAAACCCCATCAGTTTTCTTAACTGACAAAAATTGGCTCACTTCCAAATAAACTTCACTTATTACATCTGGTTATTCACATCGATTAATGAGAATGTGGAAGTTAATTCATATCTGTTGGACCTAGGCAAAATGGAGTTAAATTTCAGTAGTTGAAGTTTGCATCCTGGATACATGAGTAGAATGTCAAAATGACTATGAGGGTAGAATATATGGGTGAAATGACTGTGGCAGAGTCACACTCAACAAACATCCATGTGTTTTCTATGATTTCCCACTTTCTTTTTCAGTTGGATTGGAGCCATGTGACCAGTTTTATCTCATGTTCACGAGCTGATGTGTGACTTTTCTGGGCTGAGTCAGTAAAGACTTTGTATGCTTCCTCTGTTCATCTTTACTACTGCTGCAATGTCTTTGGAGATCGTAAGTTTTACATGGCATAGTTACAGCATGGAATAGAACTTAGGAACCATATTGTGCTTTATACAAATAGCAAAGACACTAGTGGCATAGCCAAGTTTATTCTGATTCATACAAAACTGTTTAAAATTATCCAAAGACCAGGTCAATTCACCATATTATCACTCTAGGTGATTGGAAAGGACATTCAAAATATCTACTTTTGCAAATGCTGCACAGGAATCTATAAATGCCAACTTTGAGTGAAGATCATAATACAGAGAAAAGCATGAACTCTGATATTCAGGGGTTTTTTTGTTTTTGTTTTTGTTTGTTAATCTTTATGGGTGCTTTATTCAGATGGCAAGTGATCTAAGAAGACAGTGGGTTCTGACCTTTAGTTTTTCAGCTGCTACTGTTCTTGCTATATTTCTTCTCAGTGTCGCATGGTTCTAAACCATTCTGGAGTTAAAAGTCAAGCTCATGCCATAATTAATGATGGCATCTCTAATGGTTTATAAGTTCAGACAGCTGCTATCATACAGTAAGTTGAAGCCCAAATCAAAACTGCCTTCTACTCTATGTAGAATTAGTGGTGTATGTTGGTCACCCAAAGTAGTATATGAGGGAGAGATCACCTATAGATGGAACTTATATTTAAATCTCTTTTATTCTTGGAGGTGAGCTGGAGATGAATCATATTTCTTCAGTCCAGGCAATGTTCATTATCTTTCAAAAGTTATTCTCTGCTCCTCTTGCTGTGAAAAAAGATCTTAACTGCTGAAAAGGGTTAATCAAATTGGTAGTAACAAATCATTTGGGGCTGATTTACTTTAAATTATAAATTTGTATTAAAAAGTTCAACTGAGCATATTAAGGATAGTGATTATTATAAACAGATCCTTCCCTCATAAGAAGTAATGAAATACTTGGCAGACCCTGATTCAGTTTAATTATGTATACAAGTCTTTTCAAATTCTCATGCATTTTTGGTGACTCTGTTTTATGTTTTTATATTTAACTCATTCCAGAAGGTCTTTGTTAGAAAATCCTATATGAGGTCAAGAATCTGAACTAATGACATGAATACGGTCACAAGATAAAAATACAATTTAATGATCTTCTCACCCCCTTGCTGTCACCTGAATAAAAATGAGAAGCAATAGAACATCCACAACAACATAAATAATGTCATTTTATCTACTGAAGAAGCATAGCTGACTGACTGAAAAACCTGCTCCGATAATATACTAATAAAATAAGCTTGGATGGCATAAAATCAGATTGACTATAAACTGATTCTTGCCAGAAAGAGAACAGGTATGGAAGACTCACATCTACCAGATAATTTTTTCATTTAATGAATAATTCACTAAAATTAAAATAAAAATGAAATAGCTTTCATTACTGACTCTTAAGTTAGTTTATGCAGACTATCTGAGTGCCAAGTTCTAGATCAGGAATTTTATATCTAGTTATTTTCTATTCAAAAATAGCTGCTTCTGTGTCCAAGGAAAATAGATAGCTTTTTTCCTTGCCTTTACCTTCCCTCTTTTTCTTATTTAATTTCCTTTTTTTAGCAGATGGAATGTATTTGTTTTGCATTAGAGATGTCACTGAATTATCTATAGATTCAATGTGTAGATAATTTGAACTTTACTTTTAATCTGCATAGAACACCACAGGATTATAAAAATCATGTAATAAGGATATTTTTGCAATCCTAATTACCATTTTTAGTTGGGTTGTTAAAACTTCCAATTTTCCTTTACTCTGGATTTAGACTTTCACAGGCATTGCATGTGGTTTTAGGTTCTCTATGCAAATATAGGCAATATCTTTTGGATTTGGAGTGTCCTTAGCTTTTCCAAATTTAAGTCTTTACCGTTTATGCTTAGGGAAAGTTTGAGAGATGATGATGTTGATGGTGGTGATTGATGATGAAATGTTCTTTTTCAACCCTTCCTGAAAACATAAACCCATTGCAGGGATAAAATGCTCTGTCAATTCAATAAGAATATAGATAATGGAACAAAACTAGTAGGGTGGGTCAAAATTCATGATGGTGAATTGTGTTATAACATAAGGGTCTGATTCAATTTAGCTGGGCTGTACACTCTTAATATTTGTTGAGTTCTGAATGATTGTGTAATCATTGCTGTACCCAGGGTCCCTCAACTCTAGCATTATTAACATTTGAACTAGGGAATTCTTTGTTGTAGTGGGCTGTCCTATACATTGTAGGATATTTGGTACCTTCTCCTATACCCACTAGATGCTGGTAGCAAATTTACCCCTAGTTATAATAACAAGATTATCTCTAGACATTATAAAATGCCCTTGCAGTAGAAAATTTTGTTAGAGTTCTGGGTCAGGGGTGGGTGGGTGGAATGAACGAACAAAAAAAGAAAAAAAAAACAGAGTAAAAAACTCATGGATATGCATGACAGTGTGGTGATTGCCAGATGGAGGCAAGATAGAGGGAAGGTAGAGGATATATGGGGAATAAATGGTGATGGAGAGACTTAACTTGGGGTGGTGAAGTCACAATATCATATACAGATGATATATTGTGAAATTGTGCACCTGAAATACATAATTTTGTTAACCAGTATTATATCAATAAATTCAACAAACAGGAAAAAAATAAAGGGAATTTTTTTTTCTGTTAAAGAGTGGTAAACTTGGCATATTTGGCACATGGAAAAATATGACTTCTAACATCTCCCTATGCTATAGGACAAAATTATTTTTGGTAATTATAATGAAGTGAAATTAATGTCTGAGAGAAGTTTTTCATTAATTTTTATTTAGACTCTAATTTGTTATATGCAATCAATCTAGTACAATATTTAAAAGTAAAATAAACATAACAATTCAAAAATGAAAAAGTAGGATATAGAAGATGGCAGTGAGTTAGGTGGGAGCAGAGTCCACTTCCCCCTGAGCATGGATGGAACACCTAGCTGATCTTCTGAGGAACAGAGTAAACAGCCAATGGTATCCCAGCATATATGAAGGTTGGAGGCCAAAACTAGAGGACATTGAAAAATCAAATGGTAAGGAGATTGCTTTGGGACAATAAGGTCTCTGGGTCCAGTGCAGGGACAAGGGCAGCTGCAGCCCCAGGTCTGGTGCCTGCCAGGCCTGCCACAGGATTTTTGGAAGAGAGCCAGGTAAATGGCTCCCTCCCCTGCCAAAAAGAGAGGTTTGAGCAGTACCAGGATGAATCTGGATGCTTGAATTTGCTGGGGGGAATAAGAATGAGAGGGCAAACACACAGGGGCAATGTGCACCCACTGAGACTATGGATGCCGGCTTGGAAGACATGGGCTGTGACAGACCCTGACCCAGATAATCACTAGTCTGGTTGGAGAGTTGGGCTGTGTGAGAGGCCAGGTGCTTGTTTGGAGCAGCAGGCTTGAGCAGGAGAAATTAAAAAAAAAGGCAGTCAGTGGCTGTTCAGGGAATTATCCCCCAACAACCATCCATGCCTCCCCCAGCTGCGCCCATGCAGCCTCTGCAGCCTCAGCTGTGGGCCTGCCTCTGTCACCAGGACAGCAGCTGCACCCCTAACATACCTCAGGCCAAAGCAATGGAGGATACCCAACTGTGCCCGCAACCCCAGTGGTGTGCGACAGACCCAGATGCAACACCTCCCTGCCCCATATCCATCACCACAGCCATGGTGGCAGCCCTGCCTTGAGGGCCTAACTGACTGGCTAAGAGGAAGGCAGAGGAACCCCCCACAGAGGAGAGCAGCAGGGCTCAGGGAGTCAGCAGTCCCCAGAAAGACTTAACTCACTGGGAGGGTTGAACTACTCTGAAGAGACTCTGAGAGTCCCTAGCATCTAGGACAGCAAAGAGTGAGAGGGTGGTGTGTGAGTTGCCCCTAACTGGTGCACCTCAAGGACAACACAACTGGTGGACCGAAGGCAAAGGCCTGGCATAGAAGGGCTCTGAGGGCCTGGCAGCTAACTGAAGAACTGGGCTGGAGGTTGGGCGAGTAAAGCTCAGGAACAGAGAAAAGCAAAACCAATTCCCCTTCAGCCTGCTACAGCCAAGAAGACCAGCAGAAGTGGCTTGAACAGTTCGAAGCCAGCAGGAGGCTTTTTCAAAGCAATGTTTTAAAACCCTCCTTTCTTTCTTTCCTTCTTTCTTATTTTTATTCCTTCTTCCTTTCTTCCTTTCTTTTCCTTTTTATCTCTTCTTCCTTCCCTCCTCTTTTTTTTAAATTCCCAGAAGTGTGCCAATAAAACCTGGAGCTGTGAAAAGACAAGGGTTGGACCCAAACAGGGGTCATAACAACAACTGAGACAATGATACAAATTTTTCTTTGGTGTGAACATAGAAGTTCACACCATAAAACCAGGGAGTCAGAACAGATCAACATAAAAAGCAGAGGCTAACAAGAAGAGTCTCACAAACAATGGGAAGAAAAGAAACAAACCCCAAATGAAAGAAAATGAGGAAGCTTCAGAAAGAATGCCATATGAACTAGAGGCAAGTCAAATATCAAATATTGAGCTCAAAGCAATGGTTATCAGGAAGTTCAATGAGCTCACAGAGAATTACCAGAAACTACAGGTAAACTACAATGAACTCACTGCAACATGAAGAAGGAAATTGAAATTATCAACAAGAGCCAAGAGGAAATGAACAATACAATTTCTGATTTGAAGAACACAGTAGAAGGAATAAAAAGTAGGCTAGATGAAGCAGAGGATTGAATCAGTGAGCTGGAAGATAAGTTAAAAAAAAAAAACACCCAGAAAGAGCAAAAAAAGGAAAAGAGATTCAGAAAAAACAAAGAGGTGTCAAGGGAAATGCAGGGCAACATGAAACATAATCATATTTGTATAATAGGGATACCAGAAGGAGAAGAAGAAGATCAAGGGATACAAAACCTGTTAGAAAAAGTAATGATGGAAACTTCCCTAATTTGATGAGAGAAAGAATAACACAAATCCAAGAAACACAGGCAGTTCTAATCCAGAGGAACCCAAAGAGTCCCACATGAAGACACATCATAAAAGCAGCAAGGGAGAAACAAGAAGTAGCATACAGGAAGCCCCTATAATACTAGCAGCTGAGTTCTCAATGGAAACCTTCCAAGCCAGAAGAGATTGGCAAGGAATATTCCAATTAATGAAAACCAAAGGCCTGCAACTAAGACTACTTTATCCAGCAAGATTCTCCATTAAAATGGAAGGTGAAATAAGGAGTTTTCCAGAGAAAATAGCCTCAGAGAATACACCTCCTCCAAACCAACTCTGCAATGGATGCTAAAGGGCCTGGCTGAAGAAAAGGAAAAGAAAAAAAGAGCTGTGGCCAAGATGGAGGTGTAGGTAGAAACCCATCACTTCCTTGCAAAACAAAAAGGAGGATAACAACCAATCTAAAATCAATAAACAACCAAAAGTGCAAGAAAATAAAACTACATGGAGCTCCAAAGCCAAGGAATTAAAGAAAAAGTCAAACAGAACAAGTAGACTGGTAAGAAGCCACAATGAGGCAGCAGACCACGGGGGTGGGGCCAGCTGAGAGAAACCTGTGACAAGGCAGTGGACCATATGAGCAAGACTGGCTGTGGCAAGGCAGCAGACTACATGGGCAGGGTTGGCTGAACTGGAAACTGAGATTCAGAACTGAATGTGGACCATAGTGGGTGAACGGTGGGAGAAATTCCCAGTCTCACATGAGAGTTTGATGGAAAATGGGTTAGAGTAGAGCAGGCAAGGTGAATTGTTCTCTCTCTGGCTCCTCCCCCAGTGGGCAACACTAGAGCACAGCAAAGAGGGTTGTCCAGCACTGGTGAAAACCTAAGGCCATGCCCCCTTACAACTTAACAGGTGCACTGAGACAAAGAAATATGGTCCAAATGAAAGAACACAGCAAAACCTCAGAAAGAGAACTAAGTAATGAGGAGATAGCCAACCTATCTGATGGAGAATTAAAGCCCAGGTGATCAAAATGCTCACAGATCTGATTGAGCTTGGTTGAAAAATGAAAAAAACAAATGAATGATACTCAAAGTGAAATAAAACAGATATTCAGGGAACCAAGAGTGACAGGAAGGAAACCGGGACTCAAAGCAGAGATTTGGAACAAAAGGAAGAAAAAACGTCCAACAGGAACAGAATGAAGAAACGATAATTCAAAACATGAAGAGAGGCTGAGGAGTCTCTGGGACAACCTGAAACATTCCAATATATGAATTATAGGGGTGCTAGAAGGGTAATAACAACAGTTATTTCAATTTCAACAGAAATTGAAAACTTATTTGAACAAATAATGAAGGAAAATTTCTCCAACCTGTCAAAGAAAATAGACAACTACCATTATGAGGTGTTTATTAAAAATAATCTATGTTTGCTTAAAAAAACTTCACTTTATGACTAAAATGTTATTAAAAATTCTGCAACTGATAAAAAATGAAAAGAAAAAAGAGTGAGAGGAACACAGGTACAAAAAATGGCATTGAATAAATATGTATCAATAAAAACCTTAAACATAAATGGATTAAATGCTCCATTCAAAAGACATAGAATAGATGAATGAATAAAAAATGATGGCCCACACATATGGTGCCTATAAGAGACCCACCTCAGAACAAAAGACCTACACAGACTGAAAGCGAAGGGTGGGTAATAAATGTTTCAAGGAAATGGACAAGGAAATAAAAAAGCCAGGGTGTAGGAATACTCATACCAGACAAAATTGACATCAAAAAAAGAGCCATAAAAAGAGTCCCAGAAGGTCACTTTAGAATATTCAAGAGAAGAATCCACCAAGAAAACAAAAACATTGTAGATATATATTCACCCAACATAGGAGCACATAAATACATAAAGAAAACCTTGGAGGACTGCAGGAAAGTTATTGGCAACATCACAATAATAGTAGGGGATTTCAAAATCCCACTGTAAAAAAATGATAGATCTTCTGAACAAAATATCAACAAAGATATCATGGCATTGAACAATGTCCTTATCAGATGGATTTAACTGAATATATATATATATATATATATATATATATATATATAGAGAGAGAGAGAGAGAGAGAGAGAGAGAGCCTTTTATCTCAAAGAAGCCAAACACACATTCTGTACAAATGCACGTGGAACATATTCAAAGATAGACTACATGATAGTACACAAAACAAGCCTCAACAAATTCAAGAAAATTGAAAATATATCAAGCATTTTATCTGACCACAAAGGACTGAAACTAGGAACCAGCTTCAAGACAAAAAATGCAAAGCACTCAAATACGTAGACATGGAATAGCATGCTATTACACAAGAAATCAAAAAGTTTCTGGAAACATATAAAAATGAACTCACAACAACACAAAACGTGTGTGACACAGCAATGGCAGTTCTTTTTTTTATATTTAAATTTATTTATCTATTAATTGTTGTTTTCGCAGTTTTCTATCTTCTACTCCCATCCCAGCCCACTGCCCCAGTCCTCCCAACCTCCCTCCCATTTCCACCCCCCCTAGTTTTTGTCCATGTGTCCTATATACTTGTTGCTCTAAACCCTCCCACTTTTCCCCTGAAATTCCTTTGCCTCTCCACTCTGGTGACTGTCAGCCTGTTCTCAATATCAGTGTCTTTGGTTATATTATGCTTGTTTGTTTGTCTTGTTGATTAGGTTCCTGTTAAAGGTGAGATCATATGGCATTTGTCTTTCACTACCTTGCTTATTTCGCTTAGCATACGCTTTCCAGTTCCATCCATGCTGTCATGAAGGGTAGGAGTTCCTTCTTTCTGCTGCATAGAATTCCATTGTGTAAATGTACCATAGTTTCTTGATCCATTCATTTACTGATGGGCACCTGGGTTGCTTCCAACACTTGCTATTGTAAATTGTGCTGCTACGAACATTGGGTGCATAGGTTCTTTTGGATTTGTGTTTCAGGGTTCCTAGGATATAATCCTAGCAGTGGAATTGCTGGGTCAAAGGTAGATCCATTTTTAGTTTTCTTAGAAATTTCCATACTGCTTTCCATAATGGTTGTACCAGTCTGGAATCCCACCAACAGTGCACTAGGGTCCCCTTTTCTCCACAACCTTTCTAACACTTGTTGTTTGTTGCTTTGTTTATGATGGCCATTCTGACTGGTGTGAAGTGGTATCTCATTGTGGTTTTAATTTGCATCTCTCTGATAGCCAGAGATACTGAGCATCTTTTCATGTGTCTCTAGATCCTCTGTATGTCCTCCTTGGAGAAGTGTCTGTTCAAGTCCCTTGCCCATTTTTTTTAATTGGGTTGCTTGTCTTCTTAGAGTGGAGTTGTGTAAGTTCTTTATATATTTTGGAGATTAAACCCTTGTGTGAGGTATCATTGACAAATATGTTTTCTCATACAGTCGGTTCTCTTTTTATTTTAATACTGTTTTCTTTAGCCATGCAGGAGATTTTTATTTTGATGAGATCCCATTTGTTTTTTTCTTTCCTTTATGTTCCTTGCTTTGGGGACATATCAGTAAAAATGTTGCTGCATGAAATATCTGAGATTTTCCTACCTATGTTCTCCTCTAGGAGTTTAATGGTGTCACGGCTTATATTTAAATCTTTTATCCACCTTGAACTTATTTTTGTGTATGATGGAAGTTGGTGCTCAAGTTTCTTTCTTTCTTTCTTTCTTTCTTTTTTTTTTTTGCATGTAGCTGTCCAGTTGTCCCAACACTTGTTGAAGAGGCTATTTTTACTCCACTTTATGTTGCTGCCCATTTTGTCGAATACTAATTGACTGTAGAGACATGGATTTATTTCTGGGCTCTGTGTTCTGTTCCACTGGTCCATGTGCCTATTTTTATGCCAGTACCGGGCTGTTTTGAATACAATGGCCATGTAATACAGGTTGGTATCAGGTATTGTGATCTCTCCTACTTTGCTTTTCTTTCTCAAAATTGCTGATCTATTTGGGGTCATTTATGGTTCTATGTAAATTTTTGAAGTGTCTGCGAAATATGCCATTAGTACTTTGATAGGTATTGCATTGAATTTGTAAATTGCTTTGGATACTATGGACATTTTGATGATGTTAATTCTACCAATCCATGAAAACAGTATATGTTTCTACTTGTTTGTCTTCCTTGATTTCTTTCTTCAGTGTTGTGCAGTTTTCTGCATACAGGTCTTTACCTCCTTGGTTAGGTTTATTCCTAGGTGTTTTATTTTCTTTTTGCTATATCCAATGGGATTTTTTTCTTGATTTCTGCTTCTGCTGTTTCATTGTTGATATACAAAAATGCCTTTGATTTCTGGATATTGACTTTGTATCTAGATGTTTGGTCAAATTCATTTATTGGGTCGAGCAGCTTTTTGGCTGAGTCTATAGGATTTTCTATGTACACTATCATGTCATCTGCAAGCAATGATAGGTTTGTATCCTCCTTTCCAATTTGGATGCATTTTATTTCCTAATCACTGTGACTAAGACTTCCAATACTATATTAAATAGAAGGGGTGAAAGTGGACAACCTTGTCTTATTCCTGATCTTAATGGAAAAAATTTTAGTTTTTGCCCATTGAGTATGATGATGGCTGTAGGTGTCTCATATATGGCCTTTATTATATTGAGAAATGCTCCCTCAATTCCCACTTTGCTAGGTGCTTTTATCATAAATGGATGCTGTACCTTATCAAATGCCTTTTCCACATCTATTGATATGATCATGTGATTTTTTTTTGTCTTTGCTTTTGTTTATGTGATGTATTACATTTACCAGTTTGCGAATGTTGAACCATCCTTGCATCCCTGGGATGAATCCCACTTGGTCATGGTGTGTGATCTTTTTAATGTATTGTTGGATGAGGTTTGCCAATATTTTGTTGAGGATTTTAACGTCTATGTTCCTCGGCGCTATTAGACTGAAGTTTTCTTTCTTTGTTATGTCTTTTTCTGGTTTGGGGATTACAGTGATCCTGGCTTCATAAAAAGAGTTTGGGAGTCTTTCATCATTTTGGATTTTTTCAAACACTTTGTGAAGGTTAGGGGTTACCTGTTCCTTAAATGCTTTGTAAAATTCTCCTGTGAAGCCATCCAGTCCAGGGCTTTTGTGTGCCGGGAGTTTTTTGATTACTGCTTCTATTTCATCTGCTGTCATTGGTCTGTTCAGGTTTTTCACTTCTTCTTCATTCAGTTCTGGGAGATTATATTTTTCTAGAAACTTGTCCATTTCACCTAGGTTTTAAAATTTCTTGGCATACAGTTCTTCATAGTAATTTCTTAAAATCCTTTGTATTTCTGTGGTGTCAGTCGTAATCTCTCCTCTTTAATCTTTGATTGTGTTTGTTTGGGTCCTCTCTCTTTTTTTCTTGATGGGCCTGGTGGAAGGCTTGTTGATTTTGTTTTTCTTTTCAGAGAACCAGCTCCTGGATTCATTGATCCTTAGAATTGTGCTTTTGGTCTCTATGTCATTTAATTCTGCTCTGATCTTAGTTATTTTCTTCCTTCTACTTGCTCTGGGCTGTCTTCATTGCCGTTCCTTGAGTTCTTGTAGGCATAAGGTTAAGTTGTTATTTTGAGATGTTTCTTTCTTTTTTAAGTAGGCCTCTGCAGCTATTAACTTCCTTCTGAGGACTGCCTTTGCTGAGTCCCATAGGTTTTGGGTTGTTGTGAGTTTGTTTTCATTTCTTTCCAGAAACTTTTTGATTTCTTCCCTAATTTCACTCTTGACCCACTCATTGTTTAATAGCCTGCTATTCAGTCTCCATGATTTTGAGGATTTGGGGTTTTTCCCCTTTGGGTTGGTTTCTAGATTCAGCCCCCTGTGGTCAGAGAAAATGCTTGGTATGATTTCAATTTTCTTGAATTTGTTGAGACTTGTTTTGTGTCCTATCATGTGGTCTATCTTTGGAAATGTTCCATGTTCATTTGAAAAGGATGTGTATGTAGCTTCTTTGGATGAAAGGCTCTATATATATCACTTAAGTACATTTCATCTAGAGTGTTGTTCAATGCCACAGTATCTTTGTTGATATTTTGTTTAGAAGATCTGTCCATTTTTGACAGTGGGGTGCTAAAATCCCCTACTATAATTGTGTTGCTGTCAACATCTTTCTTGAAGTGCTCTAAGATTTTCTTTATGTATTTAGATGCTCGTATGCTGCGTGCATATATACTTACAATGTTTATGTCTTCTTGGTGGATTCTTCCCTTGACTATTATGAAGTGACCTTCTGGGTCTCTCCTTATGGCTCTTCTTTTAAAGTCTATTTTGTGTGATATGAGTATTGCTACCCGGGTTTTTTTCCTGTCCATTTGGTTGGAAAATTTATTTCTAGTCCTTCACTTTGAGTCTGTGTAGGTCTTTTTCCTGAGGTGGGTCTCTTTCAGGCAGCATATGTGTGGGTCATGCTTTCTTGTCCATTCAGCTATTCTATATCTTTTGATTGGAGCATTTAATCCATTTACATTTAAGGTTATTATTGGTAGGTACTTATTCATTGCCATTTTCGCACCTGTGTTTCTCTCTCTCTCTCTCTCTCTCTCTCTCTTCCTTCCTTTCCTTGAAGCATTCCCTTTAGTATCTCTTGCAGAACTGGTTTGGTAGAGGTGTATTCTTTTAGGCTTCTTTTGTCTGGGAAGCTCCTTATTTTACCTATCTTGATTGAAAGCCTTGCTGGGTAAAGTAGTCTTGGTTGCAGTCCTTTGGCTCTCATTACTTGGAATATTTCTTGCCATTCTCTTCTAGCTTGGAGTGTTTCCATTGAGAAGTCAGCTGCTAACCTTATAGTGGGTTCCTTGTATGCTACATCCCTTTTCTCCCTTGCTGCCTTTAAGATTCTCTCTTTGTCTTGGAATTTTGCCATTTTAATTATGATGTGTCTTGAAGTGGGTCTCTTTGGGTTCCTGTTGATTGGAACTCTCTGTGTTTCTTGGGTTTGTGTGATTTTTTCTCTCATCAAATTAGGGAAGTTTTCCCTCATTACTTTTTCAAATAGGTTTTCTATTTCTTGCTCTTCTTCTTCTCCTTCTGGTATCCCTATTATATGGATATTATTATGTTTCATATTGTCTTGTATTTCTCTTAATCCCTCTTCATTCTTTCTGAGCCTCTTCCTTTTCTTGCTCTTTCTGGGTGTTTTTTTCTTCTTGGTCCTCCAACTCACTGATCCGATCTTCTGCTTCATCAATTCTGTTTTTCATTCCTTCCACTGTGTTCTTCAGTTCAGAAATTGTATTTTTCATTTCCTCTTGGCCTTTGTTGATAGTTTCTATTTCCTTTTACATGTTGATATAGTTTGCAGTGAGCTCATTGTAGCTTCCCTGTAGTTTCTTGTAGCTCACTGAGAGCTCATCGAACTTCCTGACAACAATTGCTTTGAACTCAAAATCTGACAGTTGAGTTGCCTCCATTTCATTTAACATTCTTTCTGGGGCTTCCTCCTTTTCCTTAGTTTGCGGTTTGTTTCTTTGTCTTCCCATTGTTTTTGAGGCTCTTCTTGTTAGGCTCAGCTTCTTAAATTGGTTTGTTCTGTGTCCCTGGGTTTATGTTGTGGACTTCTGTGATAGAATACATGGGAAATTCAGTGGTGCTGTCTCCTTCAGGTATCCTGGTGTTCACAGCTTGCACTGTCTCAGCTGTTGAATGCCCCCTCTTTGGGACCAAGTCTTGTTTTTTCACAGTTCCAGGGTTATTTTGTTTTGTTTTGTCTTATTTGTTTTGTTTTTCTCTCACTCATGGGTATTTAAAAAGGGAAAAGAGGACAAAAAAGAAAGGAAGAGAAAAAATGAAAAGAGGAGAAAGAAAAGCAGAAAGAAAAAGAAAAGAAAAAAGAGGAAGGATGAAGAGATACAATTGGTAAGAAAGGAAGAAGGAATAAAACAGGAAAGAAGTAATGGAAGCAAAAGGAGTTGAGTTGTAAATGTGAGGTGTAAATAAGATAAAAATAATTTAAAAATTAAAAAAAATAAAAATTAAAGAAAAAACAGGTTTTGCTGTTATCTATCTTGCGAAGTCAGTTTCTCTGGTCTTGCTGGCTGCAATTGCCGAGGAGTGACAGTATCACTTTTCTCTCTGTTCAGCACTCAGTTATCTTTGGGCTACTGTCCTCAGAGCTAGCCTGGGGCCTCTCAGCTTAGGGCCTCAGGCGAATCTTCTGAGGTTGCGTGCACCTACCGCAGACACGTGCCTGCTTATGATCTCCCAGCCTTCCATGCTTGGGTGCCAACTGTCGTGTGAGCATGAATTGACTGCCATGCAGGTCACGTGCATGCAGCTAACATCTCCCAGCCGTCCACGCAGGGGCGCCGACTGTGGCGCAAGCGCCAATTGGTTGCTATGCAAGTCCCCAATGGCACACAGGTGCCAGCTGCAGCTCCGTTTCCTGGTGTCTCGCAGGTGCCAGGCATCCACAGTGCAGGTCCCCCGGTGGCGCTGATGGATCCCCACATAGTAGTCCTCAATGGCGCAAGCGTGTACAATCCCTCAAGTTCTGATGCGCAGTACTCCCTGGGCTATGAGACCTTAACTCTTCTCTGTGATATTTCAGGCAACCAGGTTTATCCCAGTGCTGCTGAATCTTTGTTTTGCTGAACAGGGAGCAGTTAACCCAGCTCCCACCCTAGATTGTTATATTGAGCCCTGCCTGGGACCTCAGCCCCCCCGCCCTGGTCTCCGTACTGCTAGAGTACTGTCCTTACCATCTGGTTTTTCAATGTCCACTGCAATTTTTGATCTCCTGTTTTCAAATATGCTGTGTTTCTGGTGTCTGTTTGCTCTGTTCTGCCGTGAACTGGCCAGGTTTTTCTCCTGTGTGTAGGGGGAAGTGAAATGTGCTTCCTCCTACCACACCGCAATCTTCCTTCCAAAATGGCAGTTCTGAGAGGGAAGTTCATAGCGATACAGCCCTACCTAAAAAAGAGAAGCATTTCAAATAAACAACCAGCACCTGCAGGAATTTGAGGAACAACAACAAAGGTAGCCCACAGTAAGTGTAAGGAAGGAAATAACCAAGATCAGAGCAGAATTAAATAACGTAGAGACTAAAAGCACAATTCTAAGGATCAATACATCCAGGAGCTGATTCTTTGAAAATATAAACAAAATCAACAAGCCTTTAAGCAGGCTGATCAAGAAAAAAAAAGAGAGGACCCAAATAAACATAATCAGAAATGAAAGAGGAGAGATTACAACTGATATCACAGAAATACAAAGGATTGTAAGAAATTGCTACAAAGAATTACATGCCAAGAAATTAGAAAACTTAGGTGAAATGGACAATTTCTAGAAAAATATAATCTTCCAAAACTGAATGAAGAAGAAGCAGAAAGCCTGAACAGATCAATAACTGCTGATGAAAGCGAAGCAGTGGTCTAAAAAATTCCCAACACAAAAAAATCCCTGGACTGGATGGTTGCACAGGAGAATTTTATAAAATATTTAAGGAAAGGCTAAACACTAACTTTCTCAGGTTATTTAGAAAAAAATCAAGAAGTTGGATGTTTTCTAGACACTTTTTATGAATCCAGCATCATCCCAATGCCAAAACCAGATAAAAACACAGCAAAAAGAGAAAACTAAAGGCAATAAGGCTGAAGAACACAGATGCTAAACTCCTCAAGAAAATACTGGCAAATCACATCCAGCAGTACATTAAAAAGATCATACACCATGATCAAGTGGGATTCATCCTAGGGTTGCAAGGATGATACAATACTTGCAAATCAATGAACATAACACACCACATAAACAAACCAAGAAAAAAATCACATGATCATCCCAATAGATGTGGAAAAAGCATTTGATAAAGTACAACACTCATTTATGATAAAAACACTTAGGAAAATGGGAACAGAGTGAGCATTCCTCAACATAATAAAGGCCATATAGGAGAGATATACAGTCAACATCTTACTCAATGTGCCAAGACTTAGAGTTTTCTCACTAAGATCAGGAACAAGACAAGGATGCCTGCTTTCACCACTCCTATTCAACATAGTACTGGAAGTCCTAGTCATAGCAATCAGACAAGAAAAACAAATAAAAGACATCCAAATTGGATAGGAGGAAATAAAACTGTCATTGTTTGCTGATGACATGATAGTGTACATAGAAAATCCTAAAGACATCACCAAAATCTACTCAACCTAATAAGTGAATTTGGCAAAATAGTGCAATACAAAGTCAATATTCAGTAATCAAAGGAATTTTTTACAACAACAATGAAATATCAGAAACAGAATTAGGAAAAACATCCCATTTTCTGTTGCAACAAGAAAAATAAAGTTCCTAGGAATAAACCCAACCAAGGAGGCCAAAGACCCATACTCAGCAAACTACACAATACTGAAGAGAGAAATTAAAGACACAAATAAATAGAAGCATGTACCATGCTTATGAATTGGAAGAAGTAACATCATCAAAATGTTCATATTACCCAAAGCAATTTATAGATTGTGCACAGTCCTTATTAAAATACCAATGACATATTTCACAGATATAGAACAAACATTTCAAAAATTTATATGGAATCATAACTGACCCCAATTAGCTGCAGCAATTTTGAGAAAGAACAAAGTAGGTAGGTTTATAATACCTGATATCAAACTGTATTACAAGGCCACTCTAATCATAGCAGCCTGGTACTGGCATAAGAATAGACAGATAGACCAAGGGAACAGAATAGAGAGTCCAGAAGTAAACCCAAGTCTCTATGGTCAATTAATATTTGGCAAAGGGGGAAGAAGCATAATATGGGGTAAAAATAGCCTCTTCAACAAATGGTGTTGGGAGATCTGGACAGATATATGCAAAAAGTGAAACTTGATCACCAAATTACACCATACAAAAACCAAATTCAAGGTGGATAAAAGACTTAATATAAGTCATGACACCATAGAAGTCCTAGAAGGAACATTGGCAGGAAAATATCAGAAATTTCATGGAGCAATATCTTCACCAATATGTCCCCTAAAGGAAGGGACATAAAGGAAAGAATAAACAAATGGGATCTTATCAAAATAAAAGGTTTCTTCATGGCTAAAGAAAACAACATTAAAATGAAAAGAGTAACAATGTGTGGGAAAACATATTTGCCAACGGTACCTCACACAAGGTTTTGATCTCCAAAATATGTAAAGAACTCACAATACTCCACTCCAGGCAGACAAACAACCAAATTAAAAAATGGGCAAGAGACTTGAACAGACACTTCTCCAAGGAGGACATACAGCGGGCCCAGAGACATATGGAAAGATGCTCAGCATCACTAGCCATCAGAGAGATGCAAATTAAAACCACAGTGAAATACCACTTCACACAGGTCTGAATGGCTATCATAACAAAATCAACAAACAAGTGTTGGAGAGGAAGTGGAGAAAAGGGAACACTTGTGCACTGTTGTTGGGAATGCAGACTGGTGCAGCCACTGTGGAATACAGTATGGAATTTCCTCAGAAAACTAAAAATGGAACTGCCTTTTTACCCATCCATTCCATTGCTGGGATTATTTCATAAGAATCCCGAGAAACCAACCCAAAGAACCTATGCACCCCAATATTCATGGCAGTATAATTTATGATAGCCAAGTACTGGAAACAATGTAAGTGCCCATCAGTGAATGAATGGATCAAAAAACTGTGGTACATTTACACAATGGAATGTTATGCAGCAAAGATAAAGAAGGAGCTCCTACCCTTTGCAACAGCATGGATGGAACCAAAGAGCATTATGCTAAGTGAAATATGCCGGGCAGAGAGGGACAAATACCATATGAACTCACCTTTAACTGAAACCTAATCAACTAAACAAAAACGCTATTTAAATATAACTGGAGATTCTGAAATTAAGAATAATCTGAGAGTAAACAGAGGGGAGATGGGAGTGGATATTGAGGAGAAGGGAGGAAAGTTTTTCAGCAACAAGTATAATGGACACATGGACAAAACCGGGGGGGTGGAAGCAAGGGAGGGAACTGGGTTTGGCTGGGGTGTGGGATGTGTGGTGGTGGGTAAACATACACAACTATAATTAAACAACCATAAAATCATTTTTTTAAAGAAAAGAATTGGGATGGATGGATAAATAAATACACAAATAAATATATACTGCAAAGATAAAAACAAAAATGAAAAATTGAAAGGCTAATACTTTTCCCCCATTTTATTGAGATATAATTGATAAAAAGCACTGCATAAATTTAAACTATGGAGCTTAATGATTGACCTATATTGTGAAATGAGAACCACAATCAATTTTGTGAACATAATCTTGTATAGACCCCCAAAAAAGAAAATGTTTTTTTCTATGGTGATAACTCTTAGAATCTACTCGCATAACAGCTTTCAAATAGACCACACAACAATGTTCACTATAGTCATCATCAGGTTGTATATTACATCTCTAGTACTTATTTATCTTGTAACTGAAAGCTTATAAGTTATAGGTTTCTAAAGAAGAAAAGTAATATATTAATACTTTATTTGTAGTAATGTATTTTTTATTATTTTCTTTTCTTTTTATTTTTATTCAATCTTTATGGTATTTCTTCCATTATCAGTTATTCCTCTTATACCGTCCTCCCCCCAGCAATCACCATACTGTTGTCCATGTCCATGAGACCATTTTCCTTTTGCTCAATCCCTCCAAATCTTTCTGTTTTTAAAATATATTTTATTTTTAGGCTATTAGAGATGTCCCATATTCTCCCCACTTTGTCCCTCTCATCCAGCCTGCCCCCCACTCCCACAGGGAATCCCCACACCATTGTCCATGTCCGTCAGTCTTGCATGTATATTCTTTTGCTACTCCATTCCTTATGCTGTGTTTTACATCCCCATGGGTATTCTGTAAATACGAATTTGCATTTCTTAATCCCTTCACAATTTTCACCTATGTCCCAGAACCCCTCCCAACTGACAACCATCAAAACATTCTCTGTAGCTATGATTCTGTTTCTGTTCTGTTTGCTTATTTTGTTTTTGAGATTCAACTGTTGATAGGTATATATTGATTGCTATATTATTGTTCATGTTGTTCTTGGTGTTGTTGTTGTTGCTGCTCTTCTTTTTCATTTTCTTCTTCTTTTCTTCTTCTAGAAGGCCATTTAACATTTCCTATAATACTGTTTTGGTGATGATGAACTTTAACATTTTCTTGTCAGGGAAGCTCTCAAGACACATCATAATTAAAATGCCAAAGGTTAAACACAAATAGAGAATCTTAAATGCAGCAAAAGAAAAGCAGTTAGTTACTTACAAAGGAGCCCTCATAAAACAGTCAACTGATATTGCAAAAGAAACTTTGTTGGCTAGATGTGATTGACAAGAAGTATTCAAAGTGATGAAAAGCAAGGGCCTACAACCAAGATTAGTCTACCCAACAAAGCTATCATTTCTACTAATATATTTTATGAGAAAAAATTATACCTACATATTGATTTGTTACAATAATATACAATAAAATAATGTTATATTTTAATAATAAGTAAAACAGTTTAATAATTTAAAATAGAATAACTTAATTTTAAATATAGCATTCAAATTTAATAAGTTTTTATTTATTAACAAAAGGTTCCACTTACTGCACCAAAATATCAAATCAAGTATACTATAACACCAAATCCAAACAGATAAGGAACAGTACATTACAGCATTCTAGTGACATTAGTCTTTTAGTAAAAATTGAAGTCGTCGCACAGAAAGACAGTGTTGAAGCAGCTTAGGTCCACTTTCTTTGCTGTTAAAACCATTGTGCTATCATTGTTTATTTCAAAGCTGCTATTTAAATGAATGAATATGCAGAAGCACAGGGGTTGGAGATGTGAACTCTACCAAAGGAGAGCTTGAATGATTTTAACTGCTATGAACTTCTTCAAATGAATGCACTTAGATATTCATGTGTGTCAGAGGTCATGTATATAAGTGAAAGTTCTTTGAGTTATTTTCCATGTCAAATATGTTTACTATGAGGTAAGTAATAGCAGTAAGTATTATTATTAAAAGTAATATAATATATATTACTAAATATTAATGGTAATTACTGTAATTTTTTTGAACTCAGACCAGTGGTTTTCAGCCAGTGTTGATTTCCCTTCACAGCGGGCATTTGGCAATGTTGAGAGATATTTTTGGTTGTTATAATTGGGGAGGAAGTTGCCACTGACTTCTAGTAGGTAGTGGCTGCTATTGCTATTAAACATCTTACAATGTACAAGATAGACTGTGCCCAAAAGAATTTTGTAACTCAACATGTTAATAGTGGTGAGGCTGAGAAACTCTGACTTGGATGGTTCAAAGAATTTTTCCTTCCAGAGAAATATTTTATCTCTGAGATTGCTTAAAATGCAGACACATGGTAATAATGAAAAGCAGACTGATTTTTAGTGTTTTATTATTATTTGTAAATCTTCTACAAACAATCTACCCCCTTGTATTTTGTGTTTGAAAGTGACTGCTTTCAATATTCTGGCCTGGATTAGATGCCCAATGTAGCAGAAATTGAGGCACAGAGATATTTATGTCGTTGTCATAGGTCTTGCTAAAGTTTTTTAATTGTTGTTCATGTACACTTGTCTCCATTTTTACCCCTCCATGCCTCCCCCCACACCATCCATTCCTGCCTGCCACCCTCAAACCTACCCCCTTTGGCTATGTCCATGTGTCCTTTATACATGATCCTTGATGGTCCTTCCCCTATAATCCCTCTTCCCTCTCCTCTCTGGAAACTGCCAGTTTACAGTGATCCCTCACATATCATGGGAGTTATGATCCAGAGACCCCCGCAATAGGTGAAAATTCTCAAAGTAGCAGTATTATTTGTTTTATTATTTATATATATTTTAAGGCTTTATAAACACTTCCCACAATCCTATAAACCTTTTCCACTCTCTTATTAACCTTTCCCACACTCTTATAAACACTTCATATGCTCTTAAACACTTTCTACACTCTTAAACCTATGTAATTTTAACAACATATAAAATTCTATATGGGTGCTCACCAGTGAAGTATACTACAACTTGAATGATGAAGATCATGAATTATGTGGCTGTGCAGTACTGATGGCAATGAAGGTGATGACAATGAGATGAATGCACTGCACAGCCAAGAAGAGCATTACAGCTCTTCTGAAGGCACCACTTCATCAGGCTCTTCATCAAGTGGTGCAGTATATTCACCCTGGGCCGTAACTTCTATTTCCACTAAAGGCATAGCCATAATCTCTTTGTATGAGTGATGAACATAGTTATGGGGAGTTGTTGGTGCTGCTCTTTATCCACAGAGGCAGCTTCTCCATGCAGAGAAACGCTCTTGAGTCCAAAGCATCTCTGAAATTTGTCAAACCAGCCCTTGCTGGCACTGAATGGAGTTGGTCTGTTGGGAGAAGCACTTGACAGTCCTGCTTCTGTGTCGTCATCCTCGTCTTCATCCTCATCACCATCGTGAACATCCATGCTTTCCTCAAAACTATCATAAAGTTTCTTGGCCTTTATCCGGATGGTGTTGGTATCCACCGGAATATTCTTCTTCCTGCAGTCATGTACCCACAGAGCCAATGCAGACTCCATCCTCACAATGGCCTTATTGTGGGAAGTGACCACCCTCTTTGCAGTCTTGTTAAAAGTCATCGTTGCTGTAGACGTACTATTCTTCTCGTCTTTCTTTATGCAGCAAACAGTAGATTCATTGATCCCATAATGGTGGCCTACAGCGTGTAGCTTTCGCCTTCCTTTAACATGTCGAGAAATTCCACCTTTTCTTTGATAGTAAGCATTTTCCTCTGGTGCTTGGGTTCACTGCCAGAAGCCTTAGAAAGTGAAGAACATTTGGGTGGCATCTTAGGGCTTGAAATAAATCCAAACTTTTATGAAAATTTCACAAAAACATAACACCGCAGAGCAACACTACAGGCAACAATCAGACGTCGATGTGAGGCGGACAAAGAGAGATGCTGAATTTATAGGCACAGTGTGGAAGAGCAAACAGAGTGATGCTATGGTTACTGACCCAATCAGTGCCCAGGATACAGAACACAGTGCTGTGGTTGGTCTCCTTCCAATCCATCAGCCAATAGTGTGCCATGTACAATCTCACATTGGCAAACCTGCACAAGTGGTAATGGCGTACTGCATTTCCATTGTGTACAGTATGGTATTCATCCGCTGATGAAATGCATACTGTATTTTATTTCAATTTAATATTATTTTAATATGTTTGAATAACACATTTTCATATTTTTATATTGTTTTAAATTTTTAGGCAAAATAATTAAAGTCATAAATATTATATAAATACCCATATACAATAAAATCCCATAAAATAATGAAAACTCTGCGGTACAGAATTAGATATATATTTTTTTTAAGAACCTGCAAAGCCACAATAAGTGAACCGCAATATAGCAAGGGACTACTGTATTCTTTATTTCAATGTCTCTAGCTGGTTTTTGCTTGCTTGTTTGTTTTGTTGATTAGGTTCCACTTACAGGTGAGACCCTTTGGCATTTCTCTTTCACCACCTGGTTTATTGCACTTAGCATAGTACTTTCCAGTTCCATCAATGCTGTACTGAAGGATAGAAGCTCCTTTGTTCTTTCTGTTCTGTAGTATTTCATCATGTAAATGTACCAGTTTTTTTTGATCCACCTGTTTACTGATGGGCACTTAGGTTGCTTTCAGCACTTGAGTATTGTAAATTGTGCCTCCATGAACATTGGGGTGCATAGGTTCTTTTGAATTGCTGTTTCAGCATTCTTAGGGTATAATCCCAGCAGTGATATTGCTGGGTTAAAAGGCCATTTCATTTTTAGTTTTCTGAGGAAATTCCATACTGTTTTCCAGTGTGGCTGCACCAGTCTGCATTCCCACCAACAGTGCACTAGGGTTCTACTTTCTCCACAACCTCTCCAACACTTGTTGTTTGTTGATTTGTTTATGATGGCCATTCTCACTGTTTTGAAGTGGTATCTCATTGTGGTTTCAATTTGCACCTCTCAGATGGCAATTAAAAAATGAGCATAGGATTTGAACAGACATTTCCAAGGAGGATATACAAAGGGCCCAGAGATGTATGAAAAGTTGCTAAAGTATTTAATGACATTAAGAGAGCTGGAGTTTTGAGACTTCTAAGAAAAATTGGCAACTCTGAAAATTTTCCCAATATGTCATACTTTGTGTCATCACAAAGTATGTGATTTCCCATCACATAGTCATCACACATTAATTTGTGAGGGCATGTGTCATACTTTTGTGCTATGCAGTTTGGCTGACCCCAAATGTTAAGAAGAACATTTTTAAAAATATTTTTTTGAGATCTAGGAAGGCAGAGGCTGAGTGGCAATGTTGGTAAGAAACAATCACACTAATTGACTAGATCAACTTCAGTGAACACTTATAAATTACCAAATAGAAAACTTCAAAGACAAAATCAGACAGTCAGATATTGAGTGCCAGATACAGATTTTACCATCTGGTTTGCTTATTCTTGTTTCTGTTTTGTTTTGTTTAGTGTTAATTGGGTCAGCCAAAATTGCAAAAGGTTTGTCCAGGGTATGTTAAAGTTGGTAAATCAAAGACAAATGGATAAATTCTTATCTGATAAATTCTCATGTAATGAAACAGAATTCATTCTCTGGAGATGGCACACTCAGTCTTGTCTTTATGTCTTTATTCTATTTCTCTTTCTTGGACACCTAGTTCACCTTTCCACTAGAGAAAGAAGCAAATTTGATTATTTTTCTCAAGATCTGTTTGATTAGACTTCAGGTGATTATGCAAATTCCATTCTCTTATTTTTATTTAATTTTGATGTATTTCCAGGATTTTCTTTGTGGGATTATACTTACACAAATCTCTTCCTCTCAAGCAATGAGGTTTTGGTCCAGGCTTGACCATTCAGAGTGTTGCCTCCTCTTGGCTATAGTAATTGGTTCACAGGTAATGACAGGACCCAAACAGAATGAATTAGAGTTAGAGAATATTTTATCATGGGGTTTCCTGAAGAGTGGGATTTAAACCTAGAGCTGCTGGTATCTTGCTATCAGGAGATGAGGACCTTCCTAAAAATAGAACCAACAGGGAGGAGAATAGAGCTGACAGATGCAAAGGGGGAGAAGAGAGAGCATTTTGTTTGGATTTCCTGAATGCATTTGTATTTAATGTATCCACCTGAACTTTCCAGTTACATAAACCAATAAATCCCACTTTTGGGGGAAGACAGTTTGTGTTGGTTTTCTGTCACTTCTAACATAGTAATTTATAACTACTACCATCACTTCCTTCCTAAAGTCCTTCTTGAACATTTTACTTCAAATAATTCTTTCATAACTCTGAGTTTGCATAGGGTTTCTAAATTTATATTCTGTAATCTCACAGTTTATTATATAGTATCTTTTATTTTTATCCACTTATTAAATTTATGTGAATCTAATCTTCCTAATTTGAATAATAGAAATATAGTCATGGTTTATAAATTCATTTCATATTTAATATTTAATTAATTTATAAATTCATCAAGGGAAGGTATTTTCTATTATATTTCTTATCTATTTTTCCATAGTACTCAGCATAGGATGGTCACTTAATGGGTACCTAACAAGTACTGGATTTATTCAAAATTCCATTCATAGCTATGTTTCTGATTTGCAAGCATCTGAGAAACTTTCAATTTAAAAAGCCAGAGGCATCAGACATGTTTTTAGAAATAGTAATTTTGGACTTTGCAAAAATAAACAAATGCAATTCATCATGATCCAATTTGCAGGTATAAAGCAGGGTCAATTCATTCTAGTGAGCTTTGGGAAATTAGAAACCTTGCCATATTTTTTCTATGTGCACACCACAGCCTAACCCAATGCCAGGTAAATAGTTTATGTTCCACAGAGATTTATTAGATGAATTAATGCATTGTTTATAACATTCTATCAGCAATGATATAAATATACTGTAGTTGGTGCTATCCAATATGGTAGCCACATGTGACTATTGAACATTTGAAATGTTGTTGCAGTGACTAACTGAATATTTCTTTGTTCATTTGTTTACTTTTAATCCTTGCCCAAGGAGGAAGGGAGGGGAAAGGAGGGGAGAGAGACAGGGGGAGCATCAATGAGAGAGAGAGAAACATCAATTGGTTGCCTCCCATCAGTTGCCTCCTGTATGTGCCACAACTAGGGGTTGAACCCACAACCTAAGTGGATGTCCAGACTGTGTATTGAATCTTCAACCTCTTGGTGTATGGAACTCTACTCCAACCAACTGAGCCACCTGACCAGGACCTGAATGTTTATTTTTACTTTATTTTAATCAACTTAAATGATCACATTTGGCTAGTGGTTACTATGCTGTACAGCAAGGATTTATAAGCTCAAGGAAGCCTTACACAGCTCAACTCAAGTATCTCTTTGGAAATACACATTTAAGAAGCCAATACAGATTTGGTTCTTTGGAAACAAACCTAAATTATAGTGATAGTCAAAGCAACAAGGAAGTCTTCTTTTAAACTTCAGCTCAAATATCACCTCTTCTGTGAAGCATTCCTTGATGCTGACTCACACCCCATCTTCACACTCATCCAGGTCAGAACTAATAAATTATTCATTTGTTCCAATGGTACTTTGTTCATACAATTATAATCAAGTTTGTTATGCCATATTATAACAAGTTTAACTTATGCTTCATTAATGAGTTTTGCTTATTGCTTTTTGAGAGCATAGACTATATCTTATTCTCCTTTATTCATTCTAAAGTACTTATTAAGTTCTTCTGCCAGAGCTTACAGTCTAGGAAGCAAAATGGATCTTAAATATGCCTTAATAATAAAATGTAATAAATATTACATGCTTTGGAATTATATTCTTCCCAAACTGTATATGTTGAAGTCCCAATCCCCAATGTGACAGTATTTGGAGATAGTTCCTATAAGAAGGAAATAGGGGTTAAATGAGGTGATATGGTGGAACCCTAATCTAACAGGGTTGGTGTACTTACACAAAGAGGATGAGGCACCAGAGCTCTCTCTCCAAGCTCACACATAATGAAGAAGTCACGTGAGCGCACAGAGAAATGGTGTCCACCTACAACTCAAGAAGAGGCCTCAGAATGAAGCTTACCTTATGGCATCTTGATCTTGGGCTTCCCAGCCTCCATAACTGGGAGGAAAAAAATTCTGTATTTTAAGCCACTGAGTCTATGGTATTTTGTTATGGCAGTTACAGTGGATTAATACATTACAACTGAGGTATATGCTAGAGTCCCATGAAGGCATCAAGCAAGACAAGCTAACAGGACATTGCAAGTCTCACAGTGTGTTTTATTTGTTTTTTTTTCTTTTATTTATTTAAAAATTTCACATTTATTATTGTTGTTCCAGTACATTTGTCCCCGTTTCCCCCCTCACACACCTCCCCAACCCAATCATCCCCACTCCGCACCCTTGACCCTACCCCACTTTGACTTTGTTCATGTGTCCTTTATACACATTCCTGACAACCTTTTCCCCTCATTATCCCCTCACACCTCCCCTCTGGTTACTGTCAGTTTGTTCTTAGTTTCAATGTCTCTGGTATTTTTCTTGCTTGTTTGTTTTATTGATGAGGTTCCACTTATACATGAGATCATATAGTATTTGTCTTTCACCACCTGGCTTATTTCACTTAGCATAATGCTCTCCAGATCCATTCATGCTGTTGCAAAGAGTAGGAGCTCATTCTTTCTTTCTGCTGTGTAGTATCCCATTATGTAAATGTACCATAATTTTTTTATCCATTTGATATGGACTCTAATCCATGGGGGCCATGTGCTGCGGCTGTGACAATCAAATTTACACAGACTACAGAAGTCCCGTGGAGACGAAGGGATGGCATGGTTGGTCTCTAAGTGCGAGAGAGGGCCCAACCCCTGCCTGGACAGGCTTTTATTGCTTTTTCTGGGTGCATTACATTGAAGATGGTCCTCATTTACTATGCACAGGGTCACTGTAGGTGATTACCTTTTACAGATAACAAAGGAAAAATGTTGCTAATTACATCAAAGAGAAGGATGTTGCAGACTAAGGGGAAAAGTGAACTGGTTACACCCCATACTTTGGAGGTTTAGCACAGATTTTAGGAAGTTACTTTAGAGATATGCAATCAACATTTGCTGCCTCAATTCAGAGTGAGGGAGTTTTAGCAAAAGCAAGCCTCATAGCAGCCTAGGTACAATGCAGGCCTGATTCCCCACGGGAGAACTGATCTATGGGTTTGGCTTCCTGTATGCTGACCTCACTCTGTCAGTTTTCTGAATCAGGGGCTGGGCTACATATGCCATACCACAAGGACAGGTTCCCTATATCCATTCACATACTGATGGGCACTTAGGCTGCTTCCAGCACCTGGCTACTGTAAAGTGTGCTGCTATGAACATTGGGTATACAACTCATAGTGTGAACCTTGTGATGCTACACTAAGGTGGCTTCTTTTAAGATCAGATCCAAGAAAGACCAGGAGATAGCCTAATGAGGGACTATTGAGGAGGCAAAAGAACTAGTCTATCTGAAGTGAGTGATACCATGTGGAGCACATGAGGAAGGGAAAGAAATTTAGTATGTCTGGAACCTTTGTAGGAAATGGTGTAGAATGAAGAGGAGGTTTGTGAAAGATCATGGAAGCCAATGCAAGGTATTGAGACTTTATCTTGGAGCACCCAAAATGAAGCCATTTAAAACATTTTAAGCAGTAGAGTGGCACAGTTATTTTTTTTTCTGGAAAGCTGACTGGTTGGAGAGTGAAAACAAGATTGGAGGAAAGCCATTTTGAGGCAGGGAGACCACTTAGAAAGCTGCTGCAGTTGTCCAGATGAAAGATGATAATGGTTTGGATCACAGTTCTTACATTTTTAAAGCCTGGTACAATACCCAGGGCATGACAGGTGTTCAGTGAATGAGGTAAAGCAGTTTTAATTAAAATTCAAAGGTCAATATATTCTTTTTTGGATGACAGAAATAAAAGCAAAACTACAAAGAGAAACAGCATCTTTCAAGAATTACATAATGCTAACAGATATATCAAGATCTTATTTCACATGCATAAAATAAGGAAAGGATTTTAGTTCTCACGCTACTAATTTTGATTGCATCCAAACCAAAAGAAAACTATTTATAGGGAACATCATCTCAGAAAATGAGTAAGATTAATAGAACAGAAAGATGTAATAGCTGACCACTACATTCAGGCCTAAACAAGGTTTTCACATTAATTGAAACCAAATATAATTCTGATTTATAATCTGTATTTTAGGAGTTGAAGGTGCATTTTCTGAAGACCAAAATTTCAGAGAATTATCCTACAAAAATTCTTTTAATTTCCATTTCCTTTCTAAAGTAAACTCAGATGTTAATAGTAAGAGAATTTAGTTTGGTAAAAAGCATATCAGAAAAGATTGAAACTATTGAAATTACCTGACTGAATAAAGGAACTGATTTATACAACTTTAAGAATTTGGGTGTTTTTAGGGTGCAAGATGGTGGGGAGGTAGGTGGGACCAGAGCCCAGTTCTCCCTGTGCCCAGCTGGAACACCTAGTTGATTATCTGAGGAACGCGGTGAACAGCCAATGGAATCCCAGCTTATATAAAGTTTGGAGACCGAAAATTGTACAAGACATTGAAAAATAGATGGTGACGAGATTGAGCTGGGACAGTATGGTCCTAGGATCTGCGCAGGGACCTAAGATGCTGTGCCCCCTGGCCAGTGCCTGCCACGGAATACAGGAGAGAGAGATCACCAGCTCCCTCCCCTACCAGAGCAGGGAAGGCAGCCCAGAAGTAGGAGGGACCTGGATGCTGGAGGTCACTGGTGGGGATAGAGACAAATTGAGAGACACACAGAAGCAGGTATACATCCACAGGACTGTGGACACCAGCACCAGAAAAATTGGGGTGCTGGGAGACACCTAGAGAAGGGAGGAGTTAGGCAGTGTCAGACCCTGACTCCGATAGTTTACAGGCTGGATGGACAGTTGGCTGTTTGAGAAGCTGTGAGCTTCTTAAGAATGATGGGCATCTGCTTTGTAAGGAACTCAAGCAGTGGCTGGCTCACCCCAAGGGTGATTTGAGCTGTGTGCATCCAGAGACTCAGTGGCTACGTGGAACTGTGTGCCTGAGCCTGAATTGTGCTAAGCACCCAGAGACCGAGTGGCTGATTTGGGCTTGGCAGCTCACAGAGAACCTGGGCCAGAAGCTGGGCAACTGTGTAGCCCAGACATGGTCCTCATCCTCTCAAAACCATAGGAAGGGAGAAAAGCAATGCTGAGCCCCCCTCTCCCTCTGGCATTCAGGATGACAAGTAGAACTAGCTGAAAAGGTTTAAAGTCAGCAGGAGGCTTATTTTTTTTCTTTCTTCTTTCTTTTTTTTTCTTCCCCTAAGTGAGATAATAAGAGGTGGAGTGACAAAGAGTCCAGAGACAGATCTAAAGGGGGAGCACAAGGCTAACCCTAAAAATTGGAAAGCTGAGACAAATGTCACTTTGCTATCCCATAGAGCTGGCATTCTATTGTTTATGTGTATCATGATTATTTTTTCATTATTTTTACCACTTTTATTTTATTAGTATTTTTTATTTATCTTCCATATGTTTAGTTTTCCTTGTTTTATTTCTCTGTTTAATTACATTGACTGGTTTTCCTTATTCTCTTTTTATTCTATTTTAATCTTCCTTCTTTCACTTTACTTGTGTTCCTATAACACAGTACTCTTGATTGTGTACTTTCTATTCTGGTTGTGCAAATCATATATTTCTTGTCATATTATTGTTGTTCCAGTACTATTGTAAATAATTGTAGTTCCATACAATGTACATACTACATAGCCACCCTCCCTGATCTTAGCCCACTTCACTTTATTCCTGAGCATTATTATTTTTGTGATTCACTCTATTCTCTCTCATACTATGGCTACTTTCTATCCTTTACTCTCACTATATCTCATCATCTAACCCTGCAAAAGCACCCTGTTTTCTGGATTCAGCTTACAATCCTCCTCCCCTCTAACAAGAGTCTTATCTCTCTTTCACCTTTTAAAAAGAGGGTAGTTTGGTAAAATATCACAGTTAACACTATATTTATCCAAAGAATCTCCTATCTCTTCTGTACTTGATGGTACTTAAAATCCCATAAAATACTCTCCTGCTGTCCTAATCAATTTTGCCTACACCATGACATTGATCACATACAGCAATAGGTGAGAGGTGCAAACATCAGTATACCCATGGAAAGAAAGAAACCACCACCAACAAAGGAACCACCAAAAGGTAAAAATCCAAGTACAACAAGAAAGCCCACACAGACAGAAGAAAAGAGCAAACCTATAGTGACCAGACAAGGAGATCAGAGACCACACCACTGAACCCCATAGAACTCCTATCATAGAATTTTACTCTACAAAGAGAGCTAGTGAAGCAGAACATCAGGAAGTGCAGAAACAAACAAAAAGAGTCACCAAAAATGGGGAGAGAAAAAAAAAGCCAGAACAGATTGTCAAGAAAAATTCCACATACTGAAAACCAAAGGCCTGCAACTGAGACTACTCTATCCAGCAAGGCTCCTAATTAAAATGGAAGGCAAAATAAGGGGTTTCCCAGACAAAAGAATTCTAAAAGAATACACATCCTCCAAACCAGCTCTGCAAGAGATGCTAAAGGGACTGCTGTAAGAATGAAGAAAAAGTGAGAGAGATAGGAACATAGATACAAAAAATGACAATGAATAAGTATGTATCAAAAATAACCTTAAACATAAAGGATTAAATGCTCCAATCAAAACACATAGAATAGTTGAATGGATAAGAAAGCATGACTCACACATATACTGCCTACAAAAGACCCACCTCAGAGCAAAACACCTACACAGACTGAATGTGAAGGTCTGGACACAAGTATTCCAAGCAAATGGACAGGAAAAAAAAAGCTGCGGTAGCAATACTCATATCAGAGTTCATAAAATGGGTCATGAAAAGAGACCCAGAAGGTCACTTCATAAATCTCAAGGGAAGAATCCATCAAGAAGATATAAACATAATAAACATATATGAACCCAACATAAAAGTGCCCAAATACATAAAGGACATGTAGGAGGACTTCAAGAAAGATATTGACAGCAACATAATTATACTATAGGATTTCAACACCTTATTGTCAAAAATGGATAGATATTCCAAACAAAATATCAACAAAGATATTGTGGCATTGAACAATGTCCTAGATCAGATGGACTTAACTGATTAATATATATAAAGAGAGCCTTTCATCCCAAAGAAGCAGAACACACATTCTTTTCAAATGCACATGGAACATTTTCAAAGATAGACCACATAATAAGACACAAAATAAGCCTCAACAAATTCAAGAAAATTGAAAATATATCAAGCATTTTCTCTGACCACAAGGGACTGAAACTAGGAACCAACTTCAAGGAAAAAAAAAAACACTCACATTCATGGACATGGAATAGCATGCTATTACACAAGAAATCAAAAAAGTTTCTGGAAACATATACAAATGAACTCACAACAACCCAAAACTTATGGGACACAGCAATGGCAGTTCTGAGAGTGAAGTTCATAGTAATACAGACCTACCTAAAAAAAAGAAACATTTCAGACAAACAACCTACACCTACAAGAACTTAAGGAACAACAACAATGGTAGCCCATGGTAAGTATGAGGGAGAAAATTACCAAGATCAGAGCAGAATTAAGTGACATAGAGATTAAAAGCACAATTCTAAGGATTAATACATCCAGGAGCTGGTTCTTTGAAAAGATAAACAAAATCAGCAAGGCTTTAAGCAGGCTCATCAAGAAAAAAAGAGGGAGGACCCAAATAAAAATGAAACAGACAAGATTACAACTGATACCACAAGAAATACAAAGGATTATAAGAAATTACTATGAAGTATTTGAAAACCTAGGTGAAATGGACAAATTTCTAGATAAATATAATCTTCCAGAACTGAATGGAGAAGAAGCAGAAAGCCTGAACAGACTGATAATAGCTGATAGGAAATTGAAGCAGTAATTAAAAAAAAAAAAAAACTCCCAGCACACAAAAGTTCTGGACTGGATGGTTTCACAGGAGATTTCTACAAAGCATTTAAGGAAGAGCTAACCCCTATCCTTCACAAACTATTCAAAAAAAATCCAGGAATAAGGAAGACTCCCAAACTCTTTTTATGAAGCCAGCATCATCTCAATGCTAAAACAAGACATAACAAAGTTCAGGCCGATATCGCTGATGAACATAAATGCTAAGCTCCTCAACAAAATATTGTCAAATCACATCCAGCAATATATTCAAAAAATCATACATTATGATCAAGTTGGATTCATCCCAGGGATGCAAGGATGGTATTATATTTGCAAATCAATAAAAGTAATACATCACATAAACAAAAGCAAAGACAATGACATGATCATAGTAATAGATGTGAAAAAAGCATTTGACAAGGTACAATATCCATTTATGATTAAAAAACTCAGCAAAGTGGGAATAGAGGGAGCTTTCCTCAACCTAATAATGGTCATATATGAGAGACATACAGCCAAAATCATACTTGGTGGACAAAAACCAAAACTTTCCCACTAAGATCAGGAACAAGACAAGGTTGTCCACTTTCACCGCTTCTATTCAACATAGTTTTTGAAGTCCTAGCCACAGCAATGAGACATGAAAAGGTAGTAAAAGGCATCAATATTGGAAAAGAGGAAACAAAACTGTCATTGTTTGCACATGACATGATAAAGTACATAGAAAATCCCACAGATTCCATCATAAAATTGCTCAACTGAATAAATCAGTTTGGTGAAATAATGGGATACAAAGTCAATGTTCAGAAATCAAAGGCATTTTTGTAACCAACAATGAAACATCAGAAACAGAAATCAGGAAAAAATCTCATTTAATATAGCAACAAGAAAAATAAAATACCTAGTAATAAAACTAACCAAGAAGGTCATGGACCTGTACTCAGAAAACTACACAAAGCTGAAGAAAGAAATTCAGAAGGACACAAATAAATGGAAACATATATTGTGTTTGTGGACTGGAAGAATTAACCTTATCAAATGTCCATACTACCCAAAGCATTTTGTAGGTTCAATGAAATCCTTATTAAAGTAACAATGACATATTTCACAGATATAGAACACTTCAAAAAATTTAAATGAAACCACAAACACCCCCAAATAGCTGCAGCAGTTTTGAGAAAGAAGAGCAAAGTAGGAGGGATCAGAATACCTGATATCAAACTGTATTACAAGGCCACTGTAATCAAAACAGCCTGGTACTGGCACAAAAACAGGCACATGGACCAGTGGAATAGAACAGAGAGCCTATTAATAAACCCAATTCTCTACAGTCAATTAATATTTGACAAAGGGGGCAGCAATATAAAATGTAGCAAAAATAGCCTCTTCAACAAATGCTGTTGGGAGAGTTGGGCAGGTATACACAAAAAAATGAAACTTAATCACCAACTTACACCACACCCTAAAATAAATTCAAGATGGATAAAAGACTTAAATATAAATTGTGACACCATAAAATTCCTTCAGGAGAACATAGGCAGAAAAATCTCAGATACTCCACGTAGCAATATTTTCACTGATATGTCCCCTAGGCCAATGTTCATAAAGGGAAGAATAAACAAATGGGATCTCATCAAAGTAAGAAGCATCTGCATGGCTAAAGAATACCATGAACCACATGGGAAAATGTGTTTGCCAATGATACCTCAGACAAGGATTCGATCTCCAAAATATATAAAGGACTCATGTGGCTCCACTCCAAGGAGACAAGCAACCCAATTAAAAAATGGGCAAAGGACTTGTACAGACACTTCTCCAAGAGGGTCCAAAGACATATGAAAAGATGTTCAGTGTTGTTAGTCATCAGAGAGATGCAAAGTAAAACCACAATGAGATACCACTTCACACCAGTCAGAAATTCATTATAAACAAAGCAACACACAAGTGTTTGAGAGGTTGTGGAGAAAAGGGAACCCTAGTGAACTGTTGGTGGGATTGCAGACTGGTGCAACCACTATTGAAACAGTATAGAATTCCCTCAGAAATCTTAAAATGGAGCTGCCTTTTGACTCAGCAATTCCACTGCTAGGATTATACCCTAAGAACCCCGAAATACCAATCCGAAAGAACCTATGAACCCCAATGTTCATAGCAGCACAATTTACAATAGCCAAGTGCTGGAAACAACCTAAGTGCCCATCAGTAAATTAATTGATTAAAAAAATCTGTGGTGCATTTATACAATGGAATAGTATGCAACACAAAGAAAGAAGAGCTCCTACCCTTTGGGACAGCATGTATGGTTCTGGAGAGCATTATGTTAAGTGACATAACCCAGGCAGTGAGGGGCAAATACCATATGATCTCACCTTTAACTGCAACCTAATCAACAAAATGAAGAAGCAAGCAAAATATAACCAAAGACACTGAAATTAAAAACAAACTGAAAGTAACCAGAGGGGAGGTGGAAGGGGATAATGCTGGAAAAGTGTGAAAGGTTTACAGAAATATGTGTAAATGATACATGGACAAAAACAAGGAGGGGTGGATACAGGGGAGAGAGGTGGGGATGGCTGGAGTGTTGGGAAGGGGTGGGAGGAAAAGCCAGAAAACTGTACTCGAACAACAATAAAATTCAAAAGTATTTAAAAAATAAATAAGTATGTTTGTCTTATCTCCTCCCCTCAAAAAAGAAATGTATTTAGGTGCTTGCCTATGTTTAAGGAATAGCTTAGGTTACATCTTGACTAGAAGCAACAGGTTGGCCAATTGACTTTTGATACCTTTTGTATATATTTAATTTGTCTTCTTAACCTATTAATCATTGCCTTCAAAGAGGCCAGCTTTATTAAATGTGCATTTTGCCAGTCATCTTTCTCTAATATCTAAAGTCTATCTTTCAACTTTTAAGACTTGATCTACCAGATTTCAGGAACATCTTTCTAGTCCCAATTCAACAAACTGTTTCTTTATCATCAGTCAAGAAATTCTGTAAATTTCACCTCTTTGAAGAATCTACTACAATTTAGTTTTCATATATTTCATTTTGGACTTCATTTCTAGTTATTCTTTCAATTTTCATGTATGTTCTTTATATCTATTTGCATTATTTTGTTTTGATTATATATTTCTATGGACCAGGAGCAATATAACTTTGTTTTTCATTGCATGGAATCTGATATACATTCCTACGAAATGAGTATCTGTGTGCTGTATACAATGTGTGCATATGTTTGTGTATGTATGTTTGTCTGTAATTCCTACAAACCTGAACTTATCTATATTTTATTTTTAAAAGATTTTATTTATTTATTTTAGACAAAGAGGAAGGGATGAAGAGAAACATCAATGTATGGTTGCCTCTCTCATGCCCCCTACTGGGGACCTGGCCTGCAACCCAGGCATGTGCCCTGACTGGGAATGAAACCAACGACTCATTGGTTCACAGGCCAGCATTCAATCCACTGAGCCACACCAGCCAGGGCTATATTTTCTTTCAGGTTTATATCCAGACTCAGACTTTTGCAATAAACATATGTGTAATGAAGATCTTAAAAGTATGCCTTTTGGTTTTAGGATGGCTTCAGGGAATATCACGACTGACTTATACTATTTTTGTGATCATAAACAAATCACATGACTTAATGTAACCAACTTTCTGAAAACAAACAAGGAAAAAAAAACCCAGAACACTCTGCCATTACCTATCTTCTTTCAGTTCAAATTAGTATACTTTCCATGTTCATTACAACAGAAAGACATAGAAAGAATGAGTCTCTTGTAGCCACAAATCAATATAAAAACCCCGATCAATAGATGTGAATTTCCCCTGGATATTTGAAATATTTTTATGCATTTGGCACACAGTAGAGAGGAAGCAATCCATTAGGTTTTAAAAAGAGGAAAGCAATAAAGTTAAGTCAGATGTCAAATTCTCACATCTGTCATATTTCTGGTATGAAAACTGGCTTTTCTGCCTACCACTTTCAGTTACCAAAAATGTAGATAAACTGAAAAGTCACAGACGCGCGCGCGCGCGCACACACACACACACAGACTCTTTCTCTGTCATTCTCATTTTGTCTCTTCCATGTATTTTCCATGAATCTTTGCCTTAGTTTTTCACTGCCTGAAAAATAAAAGTATTTATAATGATCTGGGAGTGCTATGAAAATTAATCATTTGAAATTTGAACTAGAAGAACTTCAGACATCATAGAGATATCCCTGCAAACTCTGCCATCTTTCAAAATCAAGAAGGTGGATATGCAGCTAAACTTTGCTTCATGGGAAAAACAGCTTCTTTTTATATGGTGGACTCCATGAAACCTTGTGTGGCACACAGGAAGGATTCATTGTGAGGGCAAAATTAGGCATAGGCTTCAGCTGCCACACTTTATCATATTACAGCTAAATGGGATATCATAGCATAACATGAATTACTGATATATTTTAGAGTGTATTCCTAACCCATGGCCAAGATGTATGGCTAGCTCAACTACAAATCACAAGGTGACTTCTTTACTTGGAAACTTGTACTGAAATATTAGGCCATAGCCAGTATGTAAAATGAAAGCCTTATGATTATCTGCTCTCCAAGGATGAGTAACAATTTGTACCAAATAAGACAAATAGTAAACTCATGGGAAGGCAGTTAGCTTTCTTGTTAAGGCTATATTGTCACATTTAATGTCTGAAATAAAAGACTAAGATCTTTGTTAGCGAGACCCTAGAAATACTGTGCAGAGGCATAGTTTTTTTTTGGGGGAGGCAGGTGATACAGATGTATATGGGCTTGGAAATACTATATCCCCTTCTGGAGATTTTCCTCTTTGAACTCATTGTGCTACCAAGTTTATCTACTAAGAAATCAACCCTGAAGGAATTTGAACTTGTGACTCAAGGGATGAAAAGTTTGTCAAAATTAAGTTATCCCTCTGGTTAAGACTGGTTCTTAAAAGCACTGCTGGGGTATGATAGAGATGGATGAATAAGGCCTGATGGGCTAAAGTGTGATAGACCACTTAAATTGAGAGAAAGACATGCTATAGTATATAGTCCTGTCAGAAGGAGAGCCCAGAATGTTAAGAAGAGGTTATGAAAGATCCGTGCCTAGGGAAATTGAATCAATTGTTCCACTCGGAATGCAGAAGAACAGATGTTATTAAATTTCTGGAACTTCTAAACATTTAGAAGAGTTATTTTGTTTTTTATTATCCTGTAATTACTATAACTCTATGGGTCTATACTTGTTCTGCACTCTCTTACATTTTTGCTGAATGGTTTAGCATATCTGCAGTAAGAAAATTTGTAAAAAGGAAAAACTCAATGAATTTAATAATCTGTGGTTGGTTCAACTGCCTTAGGAGAGGATTCTAAAAACACATAATTTCAGGGCCACTTAAACTGCTAGCTAAGACTGTTAGCTATTGGTTAGAGTAATGAAGGTTGACACTCACCCCAAAATGACACCCTGACACCACTTAGAAATGAAAGGTATGTAGCTCCAGCAGTATACATTTATTTATAAAGTGCTTAGAAAGCAGAATATCCAGAAACTATGGACAGTTATACTCTGGTGAGCAAAACTCAGTGAAATATTACATTCTTGGGCTATAAGATTTTCCATTTGTGCTATTTTTATCTGAATGTGGATGCCCCCACCCACAAACTTCCAAACTCAAGGTGAGCAGGTTTTCTACCACACAGATTCTTAAAACTGATATGTTCTGTGTTGGGGAGTGGGTAGGATATTCTAAGGAAGAATGGGAAATTCAGCCTTGAAGGTTCAGATAGAACAAACAACAAGTGTTGGAGAGGTTGTGGAGAAAAGGGGACCTTAGTGCACTGTTGGTGGGATTGCAGACTGGTACAACCACTATGGAAAACATTATGGAATTTTCAAAGAAAACTAAAAATGGATCTGCCTTTTGACCCAGCAATTCAACTGTGGTGATTATATCTTAAGAACCCTGAAACACAAATCCAAAAGAACCTATGCACCCTAGTGTGCATAGCAGCGTAATTTATAATAGCCAAGTGTTGGAAGCAACCTAGGTGCCCATCAGTAAATGAATGGGTCAAGAAACTATGGTACATTTACACAATGGAATTCTATGCAGCAGAAAGAAAGAAGGAGCTCCTACCCTTCGCCACAGCATGGATGGAACTGGAGAGCATTATGCTAAGCGAAATAAGCCAGGAGGTGAAAGACAAATACCATATGATCTCACCTTTAACAGGAACCTAATCTACAAAACAAACAAACAAGCATAATATAGCCAAAAACACTGAAATTGAGAGCAGGCTGTCAGCCACCAGAAGGGAGAGGGGAGGGAATTTCAGGGGAAAAGGGGAAGGGTTTAGAGCTACAAGTATAAAGGACACATGGACAAAAACTAGGAGGGGTGTAAATGGGAGGAAGGTGGGGAGGGCTGGGGCAGTCACCTGGGATGGGAGTAAAAGACAGAAAACTGTACAAGAACAATTAAAATTAAAAAAAGAAAAGAAAATTCGGGGGAGATAAATTTGAACTTCTAATGCTAAATAAAAATAATAAAGAGTTTTAAAAAAGATTACATGAGGAGCAACAACAACATAAAAGAAGTATTCTAGAGCCACTTAGAAAAAAAAACAGTGTATAGAATTCTGGGGTAGTGGCTCTGTTGGTCAGGTCTTTTTAGCTCACACTTCAGGGTAGCATAGAAAATCCCTAGGTATATAAACCTTTCAAGTTCTCCATCTTTGAAATCCAGAATCGTTATTTTGAACTTAACATTACAATTTAATCTACTTATGCATGCTAGATTGTAAGGGAATGAAAGATTTGATCTGCTCAATTTTCTTTTCTGGGCTCCCTATTTAGCAGGTTTGTATGGCAGGGACTCATGTAATCTGCTATCTGCCCTTCCCAGGACTGTCTTAATGAATTAGAAAGAGCCAGTAGCTTTGGTTCTGTTTGAGCTTACTGTGCATATCTCCATGTAGCCAATAAAGGTTGGGAGAAAGCATTTGTTTGAACAAAGAGTGAGTAATGGTCTTTAATGCTTTAGATGTTTCTTAGAAATACAACTAAGTATTCATCCTATAAGGCTTCTTTTTGCCTCCTCCCTAAAAAAAACCACTCTGCTTCCCTAGGAATCAATTTTATTTGAATATGAGACTGTCTTGAGATGAATATTATGACAGTAGTAAGCTTACTATATTGGAATGACTGCTCTACACTAGCTCTTCAAGAAAAGAAATTCAGGTTAACTGGAATGAGAACTCCAGTCAGCTCTACTGCTACAGACAGAGGGAAAAATGAACTCTCATTGCCTGACCAACTTTCTGTTGCAGAGGTTAAACTTTTATTAAATTGAGATAATTTAAAATTAACAGGAAATATTTGAAATAACCAACTAGACCAGTATTTTAAAAATGATTCACCAGTTCTTTTTCTTTAAATATTTTATTTATTTATTTTTAGAGAGAGGGGAGGGGAGGGGGAGACAGAGGGAGAGAAATACCTATGTGTAGTTGCCTTGTGCTTGCCCCCAACTGGGGATGTGGCCTGCAAACCAAGTATGTACCCTGACTAGGAAATGAACCGGCAACACTTAGGTTCACATCCCACAACTCAATCCACTGAGCCACATCAGCCAGGACTGGACCAGTTTTTTATCTTCTCACAAACTCTGTGGAATCATTTTTTGTAAGAGTGCAACATCAAGTTTAACGTGAAAATGTTTCAGTATTTCTATTATATACACATTGTTTCAGCAATTTAAGTTCAAGAGCAAAATTTCAGTACTCTTCATTTCTTTCTCCTTATCTTGCAGAGATCTTTCTCTAATATCTCTAACTATGGTCCCACTTTTCATTTAGGTCTCTTAAGGTTGCCCAGCTTCTTAATGTAATGGACATCTGCATATCTTAATAAAATAAAAATTGAATTATATGCATTGCTGGGTAAGCATGACATGACTTTTGCTAGCATATGTAAGGTGTGAAAACCTGGGAGGAAATACTATTCAATTTAAGTTTCACTTGAGTACACTGCAGTGCACTGGAAATGAGTTCAGTCTTAATGGTGCTGAAAAAGGTAGAATCGGAGAAAGGTAGAGATCACCAAATTGAACCTAATTAAAAAGACCTGACAAAAACACAAGGAAGGTAGATGGTAAAGTCAATTTATTAGTACTGTGCTAGTCCAGGGACAGAATATGTTTAACAGCTGACATCTTGCAAAGATAGGCTGATAATATCAGCATTAAAACCAAAAGGATTTTGTTAACAGTGTTACATGTTACTCTTTAAACTCTTTCATGTTTTTGTATTTAAATGGAAACAAAAAATGTAGATTCTCTATTTTAACCAAATTCTAAATATCTACAAGAGCTTCAAATATTTGTTTAGTATTAAATGTCTCCAACACTACTTTGAAAACTAAATGCTAGCATCATTATAATATAATAGCACATAGTGGAATGGAAATGCAGTAAACAAAATGGTTAACTTTCCTTGAGAAAATTGTTCTTTAATTTTAGAAGTTGAAGAATTGATTACTTGAAAACAACACTTGAACTAGAGCACTTAAAGATATAGTACCAAAATTCAGGCAACTTTTGGTTACTCCAAATCCAAACATTTAGAAATTGGAAATTTCATCTTGATTAAACAGTATTAGATGGGCCTATCTTTAATATTTTTATTAAAATGCATTTAGGCAACATCAGTGCATAAGTTAAAATACTTAAATCAGAAAAATTTTTAATCCAGATCATTTTCTGTTATTAATATTATGTTGTAGTGAAGGATGAGTATATATCCCAATAAATACTCAAGGACTGATATGTATCCCAGTGAGTACTCCTAAATACTCAAATAAGCATCTATCTGCATGTGTTTAGTGGTATTAAAAACTTAAATAGAATTTGGAACTGGGTGAGTTATATTTGAAATGCTTTAATAGAAAAAAGGAGGAGGGTTTAAAAAGTATCAGGTGCCTATCAAGGGATAAATAGAAGGAAAACAGGGTGTGTATATAAAAGAATGAGAAAAAGGTAAGACTGTCACCATTGCCTAATTTTGCCACCAGAAATTAACTTTTATAGCATTAACTCCTTCATTTCCTTTGTTCTTCTGTGATGTAACTGCATAATTTATAGGTAAGGCTTCCACAATGCCAGAAAATAATGAATAGATCTGCCTTTATTCAGTGAAAAACAAAGAGTAATGCCTGAGATTAATAGTCTTCCTTTTCCAAAGAGCTCAAGAGGAAGACATTTCGTAGCCCAGTTCATCTCCTATACTGAATCACCTTTAACAACAAATTTAGGTAGTGCCAGGTACAATGCTAATGAGGTTTGTTGAATCCAAGGTTTTATAAAATAGTATGATAGATTTCTGCCTCCAAATGGTACTCAATACTACAGCCTCTGAAATTTTCATAAATTCTACCAGGGCAATTAGTTTCATGGACTATTGTTAAACACAGTATTTGTCATCCTAGCATTCACAGGGTAACATAAACTACCAAACAAATAACTTTTTGAAGCTACTCTACACCTGAGGCATAAAAATGGCAGACCAAAATATTGTCAGACTGTTCTTCATTGATGCTGCAGAAAAGCATGGTTTATTTTTTTGTTGGTAGTCACTATCTTGGCATTGTCTTCTCACTCCATTTGGTTTTCTGGTGGTCTATCTTGACCCCAGTCTTCAAATTCTTCTTTCTAGTGCATCTTTTGATTGCATTTATATAATATTTAGACTTTTATTTGAATTTGAATATTTGACAATATGTTCACTAAAATATTCCCCCAAATATCTAATAATAATTTTTTATCTTTTTTTATTGTTGTCCTTGTACAGTTTTCTGTCTTTTACTCCCATCCCAGGCCACTGCCTCAGCCCTACCCACCTCCCTCCCATTTACATCCCCCCTAGTTTTTGTTCATGTTTCCTTTATACTTGTTGCTCTAAACCCTTCCCCTTTTCCCCTGTTACCCCAAAATTCCCTTCCCTCTTCCCTCTGGTGACTGTCAACATGTTCTCAATTTCAGTGTCTTTGGTTATATTATGCTTGTTTGTTTGTTTTGTTGATTAGGTTCCTGTTAAAGGTGAGATCATATGGTATTTGTCTTTCACCGCCTGGCTTATTTCACTTAGCATAATGCTCTTCAGTTCCATCCATGCTGTCTTGAAGGGTAGGAGCTCCTTCTTTCTTTCTGCTGCATAGAATTCCATTGTGTAAATGAATCATGGTTTCTTGATCCATTCATTTACTGATGGGCACCTAGGCTGCTTCCAGCACTTGTCTATTGTAAATTGTGCTGCTCTGAACATTGGGGTGCATAGGTTCTTTTGGATTGGTGTTTCAGGGTTCTTAGGATATAATCCTAGCAGTGGGATTGCTGGGTCAAAAGGTAGATCTATTTTTAGTTTTCTTAGAAAATTCCATACTGCTTTCCATAGTGACTGTACCAGTCTGCAATCCCACCAACAGTGCACTTTGGTCCCCTTTTAACCACAACCTCTCCAACACTTGTTGTTTGTTGCTTTGTTTATGGTGGCCATTCTGACTGGTGTGAAGTAGTATCTCATTGTGGTTTTAATTTGCATCTCTCTAATACCTAGCTATATTGAGCTTCTTTTCGTGTGTCTCTGGATCCTCTGTATGTCCTCCTTGGAGAAGTGTCTGTTCAAGTCCTTTGTCCATTTTTTAAATTGGGTTGCTTGTCTTAGAATGCAGTCATGTAAGTTCTTTATATATTTTGGAGTTTAAACCTTTGCCTGAGGTATCATTGGCAAATATGTTTTCCCATACAGTTAGTTCTCTTTTTATTTTAATACTGTTTTCTTTAGCCATGCTAAAGCTTTTTATTTTGATGAGATCCCATTTGTTTATTCTTTCCTTTATGTCCCTGACTCTAGGGGGCATATAAGTAAAAGTGTTGCTGCATGAAATATCTGAGATTTTCCTGTCTATGTTCTCTAGGACTTTAATGGTGTCACGGCTTATATTTAAATCTTCTATCCACCTTGAATTTATTTTTGTGTGTGGTGTAAGTTGGAGCTCGAGTTTCGTTTTTTGGACGTAGCTGTCCAGTTCTCCCAACACCACTTGTTGAAGAGGCTCTTTTTACTCCATTTTATGTTGCTGCCCGCTTTGTTGAATATTAATTGACTGTAAAGACTTGGGTATATTTCTGGGCTCTGTTCAATTCCACTGGTCCATGAGCCTGTTTTTATGCCAGTACCAAGCTGTTTTGATTACAGTAGCCTTGCAATACAGTTTGGTGACAGGTATTGTGATCCAAACTACTTTGCTCTTCTTTCTCAAAATTGCTGCAGCTATTCCAGGTCATTTATGGTTCCATATAAATTTTTGAAGTGTTTGATCTATGTCTGTGAAATATGCCATGGGTACTTTAATAGGTATTGCATTGAACCTGTAAATTGCTTTGGGTAGTATGGACATTTTGATGATGTTAATTCTTCCAAACCATGAACACGGTATATGTTTCTATTTGTTTGTGTCTTCCTTGATTTCTTTGCTCAGTGTTGTGTAGTTTTCTGCATACAGGTATTTTCCCTCCTTGGTTAGGTTTATTCCTAGGTATTTTATTTTTCTTTTTGATATGTTGAATGATATTTTTTTCTTGATTTCTGCTTCTGCTGTTTCATTGTTAGTGTACAAAAATGCATTTGATTTCTGGATATTGACTTTGTATCCGGCTGTTTGGCCAAATTCAGTTACTAGGTCCAGCAGCTGTTTGGCCGAGTCTATAAGATTTTCTATGTACACTATCATGTCATCTGCAAACAATGATAGTTTTGTTTCCTCCTTTCCAATTTGGATGCCTTTTATTTCCTTTTCTTGTCTAATCGCTGTGGCTAAGTCTTTCAATACTATATTGAATAGAAGTTGTGAAAGTGGACAACCTTTTCTTGTTCCTGATCTTAGTGGAAAAGATTTTAGGTTTTGCCCACTAAGTATGATGTGGGCTGTAGGTCTCTCATATATGGCCTTTATTATGTTGAGGAATGCTCCCTCTATTCCCATTTTGCTGAGTGTTTTTATCATAATGGGTTCTGTACCTTATGAAATGCTTTTCCTGCATCTATTGATATAATCATACGATTTTTGTCTTTGTTTTTGATTATGTGATGTATTACATTTACTCATTTGCGAATGTTGAACCATCTTTACATCCTTGGGATGAATCCCTCTTGGTCATGGTGTATGATATTTTTTAATGTATTGTTGGATGCGGTTTGACAATATTTTGTTGAGGATTTTAGCATCTATGTTCATCAGGGATATGGGCTTGAAGTTTTCTTTCTTTGTTGTGTCTTTATCTGGTTTTGGGATTAGGATGATGCTAGATTCATAAAAAAGAGTTTGGGAGTCTTCCATCATTTTGGATTTTTTTCAAATAGTCTGTGAAGGATAGGGGTTAGCTCTTCCTTAAATGTTTTGTAAAATTCTCCTATGAAAACATCCAGCCCAGGGCTTTTGTGTGTCAGTAATTTTTGATTACTGCTTCAATTTCATCTGCTGTTATTGGTCTGTTCAGGCTTTCTGATTCTTCTTCTTTGAGTTTTGGAAGATTATATTTTTCTAGAAACTTGTCCATTTCACTTAGGTTTTCACGTTTCTTGGCGTACAGTTCTTCGTAGTAATTTCTTAAAATCCTTTGTATTTCTGTGGTGTCAGTCGTAATCTCTCCTCTTTCATTTCTGATTGTGTTTATTTGAGTCCTTTCTCTTTTTTTTCTTGATGAGCATGATTAAAGGCTTGTCAATTTTGTTTATCTTTCAAAGAAACAGCTCCTGTATTCCTTGATCCTTAGAATTATGCTTTTAGTCTCTATGTCATTTAATTCTGCTCTGATCTTGGTTATTTCTTCCTTCTACTTGCTCTGGGCTGTCTTTCTTTTTGTTCCTCAAGTTCCTGTAGATGTAGGGTTAATTTGTTTGTTTGAGATGTGTCTATCTTTTTTAGGCAGGCCTGTGTTGCTCTGAACTTCCTTCTGACGACTGCCTTCACTGTGTCCCATAAGTTTTGGGTCATTGTGTGTTCATTTTTGTTTGTTTCCAGAAACTTTTTGATTTCCTCCCTAATTTCATTCTTGACCCATTCATTGTTTAATAACATGCTATTCAATCTCCATGATTTTGAGGGTTTTGGATTTTTCCACTGGTTGATTTCTAGTTTCAGTCCCTTGTGGTCAGAGAAAATGCTTGGCATAATTTCAATTTTCTTGAATTTGTTGAGGCTTGTTTTGTGTCCTATCATGTGGTCTATCTTTGGAAATGTTCCATGTTCATTTGATAAAAATGTGTATTTCATTCCTCTGAGATGAAGGGCTCTATATATATCAGTTAAGTCCATTTGATCTAGAGTGTTGTTCAATGGCACAATATCTTTATTGATATATTGTTTGGAAGATCTCTCTGTTTTTGTCAGTTGGATGGTAAAATCCCCTACTCTAATTGTGTTGCTCTCAATATCTTTGTTGAAACCCTCTAAGATTTTCTTTATATATTTAGGTGCTCCTATGTTGGTTGCATATACATTTACAGTGTTTATATCTTCTTGGTGGATTCTTCCCTTAAATATTATGAAGTGACCTTCTGGGTCTCTCTTTATGGCTCTTTTTTGAAGTCTATTTTGTCTGATATGAGTATTGCTACCCAGGCTTTGTTTTCCTATCCATTTGCTTGGAAAATTTGTTTCAAGCCCTTCAGTTTGAGTCTGTGTAGGTCTTTTTGTCCTGAGGTGAGTCTCTTGTAGGCAGCATATGTGTGGGTCATGCTTTCTTATCCATTCAGCTATTCTATGTCTTTTGATTGGAGCATTTAATACATTTATGTTTAAGGTTATTATTGATAGGTACTTATTCATTACCATTTTCATGCCTGTGTTCCTCTGTCCTTTCCTTTCTTTCCTTGAAGCAGTTTCTTTAGTATTTCTAGCAGCACTGATTCAGTAAAGGTGTATTCTTTTCATCTTCTTTTGTCTGGGAAGCTACTTATTTGGCCTTGTATCTTGATCAAAAGACTTGCTGACTAAAGTAGTCTTGGTTGCAGGCCTTTGGTTCTCATTACTTGGAATATTTCTTGCCATCCTTAATAGAATCAAATACAAACCAAGCAATTTGAGATAATTTCAAATACAGAAAAAAGTATAGAATACTTTTATGTGGCACAGAATAAAAGCCACAATGTGGTTTTCTTTAATTATATGGACTCTAATGTCACACATGCCAGTGTGGAGTTTGTTATTCAGACCTCTCTCCTTAATTCAATCAGCCCTGCTCCAAGCACAAGACAGGAAGTGATTTGATGATGATGATGATGATGATGATGATGATGATGATGATGATTAGGCCTGCTTGGCACTATGATACAAATGGGAAAAAAACAAACCAGGGATGCTTCCACTAGTCCCAGTACCAGAATATTCCCACTGAAATAGATACTCTCTTTTTGAAGGAACAAGTGTAGAAGGAAGGGTCTAGAAGATTTAGAGAAGTACAAATACTTCAAGTTTCAGAATTTCCATGTGATTGTCAGTGGAGCCCTGGCTATAGGCCCCATCCCACCCCACCTAGTCCTGACCTGGTCTTCACATGGCCTCAAACTTGTTGCTGTGCTGCTTGGAGTTGCCCCGTCGGATCTGCGGCAGGATTTTTTTACTTGCCTTGGCCTTGCTACATATTCTCATTGTGGATGATGTCATTGTGATTCCTCTTGCTCTAGTCTCTGTCATGGGACAGCTCACTGGATAGAGTCATCAGCTGCTGCTGTGCTCACTAGTTCTTCTTGGCCTCTGTGATCTTCTTCTTTTCATTGTGGTACTCCAGGATGTGCTTGCTGAACAGCTTGGCGCTATAGCCTGTGTACTCCATGCCTTCCTCCTTCAGGTTCTCCTGGATGTGGTAGCCCACAGGCTCATACACGGGGGAGGGGGGCGACAGGGGTGAGGACGCAGTCATCACCAGGTGCAACTCCTCCTTGGTCTTCACCAGGTCATCTAGGATTCCTTGTCCTGGTGCTGCCACTCCTCAACCTCGTACTCTCTGCACCTGCATGCCTCTCACAAGAGAGCAATCTTGGCGGTGTGCTCTGCAAGCTCTGTAGCCAGATGCTCCTGGCTCTTTATTTGATAGGCTGACTGCCTCTTCAGCTCCTCTTGGGCGTGCAACGCATGGCCAGGGGGTCAGCTTGGAGGCTCTCAGCCTCTTTGTGGGTGCACTTTTGTTTCTCCTCCAGCTGCAGGGCCTTCTGAAACTGCTCCTGGAGCTCTTTCTCAGCCGTCTTGGTTTTCTGTTGGTAGTCCTGGACCCTGAGCATCAGCTCCTCCTTCTGCCATATCATTTGCTCTTTCTCTCTCACGTGCAGTTTCCTTCCTCTTCTCATTTTCCAGCTGCTGCAGCTGCAGCTGCAGCTGCTTTTGGTTCTTCTCCTCTGGGGCCTGGGGCTTCATCTTCTGCACCTCAATGGTCAGGCTCCCTGCAGTGCAACTTTGGGTCATGGTTCCCCTTGCAAGCTACACGGTCTGCTTGTTGATTTTCAGAGAGGAGAAAAAGAATAAGTCAGTTGCCTTCCTGTTAATGGGCTTAATGGCAAAATTTTTTTGTTGTTGAAAGAGATGTAAGTTATGACGCCACAAAAGTCCTAGAGAAAAACATAGGTAGTAAAATGTCAGATATCTCATGAAGTAATATCTTCACCAATGTATCTCCTAGGGCAAGGGATATAAAGAAAAGAATAAACAAATGGGAATACATCAAATTAAAAAGCTTCTGCACAGCTAAAGAAAACATCAAAATGAAAAGGGAACCAACTGCATGGGAAATCACATTTGCCAATGATATCTTGGACAAGGGTTTTATCTCCAAAATATATAAAGAACTCAAAAACCCATACCAGGAAGACAAACAGTCCAATTAAAAATTTTCAAAGGACTTCCGGCCAAGATGGAGGCATAGGTGGACACACTGTGCCTCCTCGCACAACCAAAAATAAGGACAACAAAGATTTAGAAACAAGAAAACAACCAGAACTGGTAGAAAATTGAACTGCATGGAAGTCCAACAACCATTCATCTAGACCAGTAAGAAGGGTGGAGTCATGGAAGGAAAAAGTGGAGGTTGGTGGACCCAGGTGAAGTGGCTGGCATATCCCAGGCATGCAGGTGGAAGCTAGCAGACCCCAGGCACACAGGTGGCAGCTAGCAGACCCTGTGTATAGGGTGGCAATGATGCAGACCCAGTGAGGCCTTACAAGGCGGCTGGCTGACCAGGTGGTCCCACATTTGTGTGCAGATAATCCAGGTGAAGGGGAAGCAGCAGAAGGGACTGGAATCCAAGAGAGAGCTGAGCAAGCACCATTATTCCCTCTCAGACCCAGCCCCCACATACAACCCCCAGCAACTGGGCTGCCCCACCCTGGGGAACACCTAAGGCTCTGCCCCTAACAGCACTGACCAGACCCCCCCAAAAATGGCTCAAACAGGAGAACAGATCAAAGCCCCAGAGCCAATTCATCCAAGCGTCCAAGAGATAGCCAATCTATCAGATGCACAGTTCAAAGCCCTGGTGATCAGGATGCTCAGAGAATTGGTTGATTTGGGTCACAAATTAGATGAACAAATGAAGGGTACACTAAGTGAAATGAAGGAAAACACACAGGGAACCAACAGAGATGGGAGGAAAACTGGGGCTCAAATCAATGGAGTGGACCAGAAGGAAGGAAGAAACAACCAAACAGAAAACAAGGAAGAAACAAGAATTCAAAAAAATGAGGAGAGGCTTAGGAACCTCCAGGACATCTTTAAATGTCCCAACATCCGAATTGTAGGGGTACCAGAAGGGGAAGAAGAAGACCAACAAGTGGAAAACTTATCTGAACAAATAATAAAGGAGAACTTCCCCAATCTGGCAAAGGAAATAGATTACCAGGAAGTCCAGGAAGCTCAGAGAATCCCAAAGAAGTTGGACCCAAGAAGGAACACACCAAGGCACATCATAATTACATTAGCCAAGATTAAAATGAAGGAGAGAATTCTAGAAGCAGCAAGGGATAAGGGCACCGTCACCTACAAATGAATTCCCATGAGACTGTCAGCTGATTTCTCAAAAGAGACCTTGCAAGCAAGAAGGGGCTGGAAAGTATTCCAAGTCATGAAAGTCAAGGACCTACATCCAAGATTGCTCTATCCAGCAAAGCTTTCATTTAGAATGGAAGGGCAGATAAAGTGCTTCTCAGATGAGGTAAAGTTAAAGGAGTTCATCAGCACGAAACCCTTATTATATGAAGTGTTAATGGGACTTATCTATGAAAAAGAAGATAAAAAATATAACAGTAAAAAGACAGCAAACTCACAGATATTAACAACCACACATAAAACAAAAGCAAACTACGCAAACAGCTAGAATAGGGACAGAAACACAGAAATGGAGATCACATGGAAGGTTAGCAACAGGGAGTGGGAGGAGGAGAGAGGGGGAAAAGGTACAGAAAATAAGTAGCATAGATGGTAGGTAGAAAATAGATAGGGAGAGGGCAAGAATAGTGTGGAAAATGTAGAAGCTAAAGAACTTATGACACATGGACATGACTAAAGGGGGGAATGTGGGTGAGAGGGGGTGTGCAGGGTGGAGGAGGATGATGGGGGAGAAATGAGTCCACTGTAATAGCATAATCAATAAAATATATGAAAAAAACATTTTCAAAGGACCTGAAGAGACACTTCTCTAAGGAGGACATACAGAGGACCCATAGACATATGAAAAGATGCTCAATATCACTAGCCATCAGAGAGCTGCAAATTAAAACCATGATGAGATACCACTTCACAAGGTCAAAATGGCCATCATAAACCAGTCAGCAAACAACAAGTGCTGCCAAGGATGTGGAGAAATGGGAACCTTGCTGCACTGTTGGTAGGAATGCAGACTGGTGCAGCCTCTATGAAAAACAGTATGGCATTTGCTAAAAAAAACCCCTAAAGATGCACCTGTCTTTTGATCTAGTGATCCCACTGTTGCAATTATACTGTAAGAGTCCTGAAACACCAAATCAAGAGACCCTATGCACCCCAATGTTCATAGCAGCACAATTTACAGTAACCAAGTGCTTGAAACAGCCTAAATGCCCATTAATAAATTACAGCATCAAAAAACTGGTGCGTTTACACAATGGAATAATATGCAGCAGAATGAAAGAAGGAGCTCCTACCCTTTGTGACAGCATGGATGGAACTGGAGAGTATTTTTCTAAGTGACAAAAGCCAGGTGGCAAAACACAAATGACATGTGATCTCAGTCATAACAGGAACCTAATGAATAAAAGAAACAAATGGGCAAAATATAACCAGAGACCTGGAAAGAAGGAACAAACTCACAGTGACCAGAGGGGATGAGAGAAAGGGATAAGGGGAAGAGTCCAGTCAAGGAACATGTATAAACAGCCCATGGTCATGGACAACATGGTGGGGATTGACTGAGGGGAGATGGGGCAGGTGAGAGCAACAGAGGAAAAATTGGGACACCTGTAATTGAAAAACAATAAAAAAAGAAAGACCTGGAAGATAGGAAAGTAAAATTTGACTCAGCTATTGGTGTTTGCCTTCTGACTAATTTCTGGATCCATGTCAGGTTTTGTCACTGCTCCAGGTCTTATTGTCTTACCCTTGTTTGGGGAAAGCACCTGCTAATTTTAAACCTGTCAAATTGGTTTTCCAGGTCATCTGAGATCTTGCAGGCAGAGGGGGGCTGGGCCCCCTTTTTTCCCCATGGACAAAGCCAAAAGGGGGTAGGATTAAGGGTGGGAGATGGGAGGAAAATGGAGACAACTGTACTTGAACAACAATAAAAAATAAAATTAAATCAATTTTAAAAAAGAAATGATTATGTTTTCCTCTAAAAAAAAAAAGTTTGTTCCTGATTTCACTCCATGGGAAAGCCCATCTTTGGGGTCAACTTATCATCTTTCTCATAAATACTTAGTCTTAGGGCATCCACTCCAATTGAAAGGTCTGTTTTTTTCTTATTTTTTATCTCAAAATAATTGTATCCATACATTTCCAGTTCTTGGACAATATTCAGATACTCCAGTATAGCACTCACTCTCTTTGAGCATCAGGAGGTGCTTAGCATACCACACCTGGATCCAGTTCTCTTACTGGTTGTGGCGAGCTTGTGCAGGTCCATGACTCACTGGGGGATGAGGCATATGGAGCTGAGGTACCCAGACTTCTGCGTTTCTTTGTTATAGTCTCCAAACTTTGGCTTGCACCACGAAAGAGCTGAGAAGCTCTGTAGTCTCAGGAGGGCGATCAATCTCATCATTAAGAAAGCCCTCCTTCACTTGGAAGAAGAAGAACTTCTGTGTGATGTCCTGGATGAGCTCCTCAGACACATCTTTGAGAAAAACTTGGCCCTGAACTTGAACTGGAGAGGAATCTTCTTCCTAACCTCTTGGTCTGACACCTTCTTATAAAGTTTCAGCTAGGTAGGGAAATCCTTTATTATCTACAAACTGGAGGCCAAAGTACCACACTTCCGGCATACCAGTAGTCTTAATCACCTGATCAAAAAGCAGTTTTCCTGTCATATTTGGTAGGATGGTGAACTCCAGCTCTGCATGCATGGTGGCAACTCAGACATTGATTGGTTTCGGCATTTTCGGTTCCTGGAGGGTTTTCTTTAATCCTCTGGAAACACAAGGCACCAGCAGTAGTTGAGATGGCTTGGCTCTAGGGACCCATGGAGTCTGCAGAGGACCACTGCACTCCTGACTGTCTGTGCATTGGCCTAATTTATATTTTTTGATAATTACTCAGAGGAGAATTTTAAGAGTTTACTCACTCATATTGAAAGTAGAATTCTCATTAACTTGTTTTTTTTAATATTTAAAACATGGGGAAGTGTTTATGCAGTATTGATAAATGAAAAATATAATCATGAACAGAATGCATTACAGTTTTTGAAACAAAAATGTAGCTATATATTTGATGTATAAAAATGAAAATAAAACATGTAAGCCCTAATAAGGATTATTACTTGGTGGTTGTTGCATTATAACTGATTTTTGTTTTATTCTTTAAAACTTGCTATAAATTATATTTTAAGAATTGCACATTTAGCCCTGGCTGGTGTGGCCCAGGGGATTGGGTGCCAGCCTTCGAACCAAAGGGTCACTGGTTTGATTCCCAGTCATGGCACATGCCTGGGTTGTGGGCCAGGTTCCTAGTAGTGGGCATGTGAGAGGCAATCACATATTGATGTTTCTCTCCCTCTCTTTTACCATCCCTCCCTCTAAAAATAAATAAATAAAATCTCAAAAAATAGCACATTCAATTTTATGATCAATAAATAATAACATTGATTTAAAATGATGTTGGAAGGCAATTAATTAACTTTAGTATTTTAGAGGAAAAAAGATTATTATCTAGTCCAGGAAATCATAGCATCTTTACACGGAGAATATGGGATATGAAATGTTTCTAGAAGATGACAGTTTAAATAAGTATTTGATGATACAGGTGAAATGGAAGGAATATTCCAATATTTTCTTGTTATGGAATTTTAGTTCTTGAATTCAAGAAGGTATATGCCAATTTTCTCTCTTGTTTGAGTTGCAATATGAGTTTGTTCCATTGGGTTTCATCCATAGGTTGAGTCTGTTAGCAAGAGTAGCAAAGGGATAGGTTACTCATTGAGCCTTCAGCTTGGTTTCTATTCTGGCTCAGTGACTGGAACTAGGGAAGTAAAAAAGAGAAGAATGAAGTATTTGATGACTTTTATTTATTTTTGTTTCTGTTGTTTTGTTTTAATATCTTCCAACATTTTATTTTCCATCTAGAGAAATATTCTCAACCTGAGATAATCTCATAAACTTTATCAAAGTTCATTAGAGAATTATTCCTTGTTTCTGATGTCATTTTCTGTTATCATGATCTAATAAAAAACCGATATTTTAAAAATAAAAAATTGAATTTTCACTTGGAATTAAAAATTAAATGCTTAAAACATATCATAGCATTTTGATAAAAAGTTCAAAGAGATAATTTTAGATTACAACATGACTGTTATGCTTTCTAATTTTAACACCATTTGAAATGAACAAGTCGCCACTTACCAGAAGCCTCAAATAATGTAAACTCCTTTTCATTGTTTGAAACTCAAGTTCTAGATGCAAGGGGAAAGTTATAATAAAAATGTACTACATAATAAGTATTAAATCACAAATCCAACCTGCAGGGTATATACCCTGGAGTGAACACAACTAAAGGCATTCCCCTCCCATCCTATACAGGGATTACTGATGCTCACTATGAGGATCCTGAGGCCCTGCAAGATTATAAGTGTTCAAAGGAAGATTCAATAATGTTGAAAATGCAAGATAGAGAAATGGCCTTATGTATTTTAGAAAGATTAATATTAAGTGTGTTGAAGCTGTACTTATTGCTTAACCATCAAATAAAAATTATTTTAATCAGTGTATTCTATTTCTCAAACATTTCAAGTAATTGTCATTTAAAGCCTACACATTTTGAAATAATATAGTCATGTAATATTTTACAGAAACATATATTAAAATAGATAAAATGATACCTTGTGTTCATTTTCTTTGTTTTTTAATTTTAAACTACTTTATTGCTTAAAAATGCTAGGCATCATCTGAGGCTTCAGGGGGTTATAATCTTATTGCTCGTGGAGGGTCTTGACATGATGTTGATCGCTGCTGACAGAATAGAGCAGAGTGGTGATTGCTAGAGGTTGTAGTGGCTGTGGACATTTTTTAAAATAAGACAAAAATGATGTTTGCCACATTGATTGACTATTCTTTTCAGAAGCAATTTTTCTGTTCCATGGAATGCTGTTTGATAGTATTTTACCCACAGTAGAATTTTCAAACTTGGATTCAACTGTCTCGAACCATGACACTGTTTTATAAACTAAGTTTATGTAATATTCTAAATCCTTTATTTAATGGTCATTTTGACAATGTTCACGGCATCTCCACAGGATCTCTATAAACGTGTTTTTTCCATTGTCCATAAGAAGCAACTCCTCATCCCTTAAAGTTTTGTCAATTGCAGCAATTTAGTCAAAACTTCAGGGCCCACTCCTAATTTTTATTTTCTCACTATTTCCACCACCTATGCAGTTACGTCCTCCACTGATGTCCTGAACCCCTCAAAATTATCCATGAAGACTGATGTCAACTTCTTCCAAACTTCTGTTAATGTTGATAATTTTACCTCTTTCTCTGAATCAAATGTTCATTTTTAATTTTTAAAATATATTTTATTGATTATGCTATTACAATTGTCCCATTTCTCCCCCTTTGTTCCCCTCTGCCTTGCACACCCCCTCCCAACCACATTCCCCCCTCCCCACTTGGTTCATGTCCATGGGTTGTACATATAAGTTCTTTGGCTTCTTCATTTCCTATATTATTCTTAAGCCCCCTGTCTATTTTCTACCTACCATTTATGCTACTTATTCTCTGCACCTTTTCTCTCCTTCTACCCTTCCTTCCCCCCCGCTGATAACCCTCCATGTGATCTCCATTTCTATGTTTCTGTTTCTGTTCTAGGTGTTTAATTAGTTTGTTTTGTTTTTGTTTAGGTTCAGTTGTTAACAGCTGTGAGTTTGTTGTCATTTTACTGTTCATATTTTTGACCTTCTTTTTCTTAAATAAGTCCCTTTAACATTTCATATAATAAGGGCTCAGTGATCATGAACTCCTTTAGCTTGGCCTTATCTGGTTAGAACTTTATCTGCCCTTCTATTCTAAATTACAGTTTTGATCGATAGAGTAATCTTGGATGTAGGTCCTTGCCTTTCTTGACTTTGAATACCTCTTTTCATCCCCTTCTTGCCTGTAAGGTTTCTTTGGAAAAATCAGCTGACAGTCTTATGGGAACTCCTTTGTAGGTAACTCTCTCTTTTTCACTTGCTGCTTTTAAGGTTCTCTCCTTCTCTTTAATCTTGGCTAATGTATTTATGATGTGCATTAGTGTGTTCCTCCTTTGGTCCAACTTCTTTGGGACTCTCTGAGCTTCCTGAATTTCCTGAAAGTCTATTTCCTTGGCCAGATTGGGGAAGTTCTTCTTCAATATTTGTTCAAATAAGTTTTCAATTTCTTGCTCTTCCTTTTCTCCTTCCAGCACCCCTATGATTTGGATGTTGGAACATTTAAAGATGTGTTGGAGGTTCCTAAGCCTCTCCTCATTTTTTTTTCAATTCTTGTTTCTTCTTTCTGTCCTGGTGGATGTTCATTTCTTCCTTCTGGTCCAAACTGTCAATTTGAGTCCTGGTTTCCTTCCGGTCACTGTTGACTCTCTGTAGATTTTTCTTTATTTCACATAATGCAACCTTAATTGCTGCCTGGGTCTTTTTTATGCTATTGAAGTACCCAGTGAGTTCCTGGAGCATCCTAATAACCAGTGTTTTGAACTGTGCAACTGATATGTTGGCCATCTCTTCATCACTTAGTTGTATTTTTTTCTGGAGCTTTGAACTGTTCCTTCATTTGAGCCACTTATTTTTTTGTCTTGGCACACCTGTTACATAGTAAGGGGTGGAGCCTTAGGTGTTCACCAGGGTGTGGCACCCCATGTTATGCCTTGTGATGCTGTATGTGGGGGAGGAGTCTGAGAGGGGACAGTGCCACTTGCTCTTCTCTCTGCTGGTTTTCAGTTACTATCCCAGGTATCCACAATCAAAGTGGTCCTTTGTGGTTCTGATTCCTGGGTGAGTGGATTTGTGTACATTCTAGGACCCTGTGGGTCTCTCCAACAAACTCTCCTGTGAGGTTGGGAGTTTCTCCTGCTGCCACCTCAACCCCCACAAGTGTTTGCAGTCAGAGGCTTTGAGGCTTTATTTCCCTACACTGGAACCATGGGTTGTGCAGTCTATCTCACTCCCCAGTTGTTTCTACTGGTTTGTCTGCACTTCAATGTGGGATTTTCCAGTCTGCAAGCCACTGCCTTATCTAGTTCTCCAGCTGCCACCTTGCTGTAAGTCCTCTTGACCAAGCTGCCCATCCCTGCCCATCCTACCGATATGAGTGAATGTTTCTTCTTTAACTCCTTGGTTGTCAGACTTCTATACAGTTAGATTTTCTGTCAGTTCTATTGTTTTATTTTTTTAAATTTGCTGTTCTTGTTTTGGCTGTGCAAGGAGGCAAAGTGTACCTACCTAAACCTCCATCTTGGCTGGAAGTCTTTTTAACCTATTTTAAGTGGCATATTACATTGATATGTAGTCTCTGTGCATAGGGCACCTCCATCTTGGTGGGAAGTCTCCCATTTTTCTTGTCAGTATACTCTGTATTTGTCATTGCACTTAGGTTGTTTTTTTGTTGTTTTTTTTTGTTTTTTAATACATGGGCATCTGAATCATGTCTCCACAACCAGCAATAATAAATGTCAAGACAATGCTTGATCCTTGAAGAAATGTATACTTTTTAATGAAGCTCAAACACTTTATCACTGATCATTTAAAATTCACTTAAGCATATAGAATGGAATGGCTGGAATTGCCTAGTAAAACTTCCTGTGAAGTTAGAAATGTTCTGAATCTGCACTGTCTGTTATGATAACCACTAATCATGTGTGGCTATTAGCTCCTAAAATAAGAGTAGTGTGCCATAGAAACTGAAATTTAATTATTATTAAATTAGTTATTTTAAATAGCAACATGTGGCTATTTTTAGGTTTAGAGTATAGATAGTATAGAGTTCTCATATATTATTGAAATGGTAAAGTGATAATAAAACTTTAAGTAGAGGTTCCTTCCTTTCTCTTAACTCATTCTGAAATGAGAATTTAGTTAGAAATTGAAAATTCAAAAAAGCATTTCAATTCACCCCAGTCTCCAGATAAACAAGAAGAAAATGCAACAATTGAATATGCAATCCAAATGTTTCAGTTGTTTGTTTATTTGTTGGCAGGGTTTAAATATTCTCTTGAGATTTAATTTTTTGAAATGCATACTTGATGCTCTGTCAAATTGGTTTAAATTGTTAAAAATTCATGTCGTTAAAATTAAAAATGAATATATACATTTAATTTGTTAAAATATTTATATTTACTTTGTTGAAGAAAACAAGCCGGAATACCTAATTTTGCATAAGTTATATAAAATAATTTTAAATATCTGTGGATTTTGTTAGTGGCTGATATCCATCTAATACATAGCATAACAAAAATTTCCCAAGTGAAAGAAGCATGTAGTGCAAATTTGTCCTCCTTCAAATTCTGTCATCAAACTTTTAATGGTTTGCTGTGACCACCTTTGAGCAGTTATAGGTCTTCCCTTTTCTCTGTACTAAAATACAGGGCCCAGCAGAAATAAGGCTTGCTTGAGTGTGATGGGTAAGGTATGTGAATGTCCCACACAAGATGGACAGCAATTTGAACATTTTACCTAAAATGCTTCCATATAAATTTTTGAAGTGTTTGTTCTATATCTGTGAAATGTGCCATTGATACTTTAATAGGTATTGCATTGAATCTGTAAATTGTTTTGGGTAGTGTGGACATTTTGATGATATTAATTCTTCCAATCCACGAACATGACATATGTTTCCATTTGTTTGTGGAGGACATACAAAGGATCCAGAGCACATGAAAAGATGCTCAATATTGCTAGCTGTCAGAGAGATGCAAATTAAAACCACAGTGAGATACCACTTCACACCAGTCAGAATGGCCATCATAAACAGAGCAACAACCAACAAGTGTTGGAGAGGATGTGGAGAAAAGGGCACATTAGTGCACTGTTGGTGGGATTGCAGACTGGTACAACCACTATGGAAAGCAGTATGGAATTTTCTAAGAAAGTGAAAAATGGACCTGCCTTTTGGCCCAGCAATTCCACTGCTAGGATTATATCCTAAGAACCTTGAAACACCAATCCAAAAGAACCTATGCACCCCAATGTTCATCACAGTACAATGTAGAATAGCCAAGTGTTGGAAGCAACCTAGAGGCCCATCAGTAAATGAAAGGATCAGAAAACTATGGTACATTTACACAATGGAATTCTATGCAGCAGAAAGAAAGAAGGAGCTCTTACCCTTTGCAAAAGCATGGATGGAACTGGAGAGCATCATACTAAGCGAAATAAGCCAGGAGGTGAAAGATGAATACCATATGATCTCACTTTTCATAGGAACCTAATCAACAAAACAAACAAACAAGCAAAATATAACCAAAGACACTGAAATTGAGAACAGGCTGATGGTCAATAGAGGGGAGAGGGGAGGGAATTTCAGGGGAAAAGGGGAAGGGTTTGCAGCAACAAGTATGAAAGACACATGGACAAAAACTAGGGGGGGTGGATATGGGTGAGAGGTGGGGAGTGTTGGGGTGGTGGGCTGGGATGGGAGTAAAAGGCAGATAACTGTACAAGAACAGCAATTAAAATTTAAAAAATACCACATATGGTGTGCTTGAATGTGATGTTGTTATGTTATAGAACTATATGCTTATGATTTTGTAATAAAAATAGTTTATGTAGTAAAAAGGGTGTTATCTGTGCTGGACCCTGTATTTTATGGGGAGGTGGTGGTAGTGGTGGGATGGTATGACAAGAAGGGGATCATGAAAGTAAAAATATTGTAGAGCTCAGTATATTTTTTATACTCATTTTGTATTTCTGATCTTTTTAGCTTGCTTTCTCTTTCTGTCTCTCTGCCTCTGTTTCTCTCTCCCTCAGATTTTAGCACCTACTTAATCTTAATGTATTATTGTGTATGATTTAATAAGCATCATTCTAGCATTATAGTTATCGTTAAGGAAAAAAATAAATTTCCTCACATGCAAAACAGGATTTTTTTCAACTACGATTCAGTATTCTACCTTTAACTTTCTATCATTTACGTTTCCCTTTATCGTAGACTGTTTCTGCTCCCTGAGTAAAATGAAGGTAACAAACACTTGCAAGAAAAAAACTTGGTGAAAGACAGGAATAAGAAAAGCGGTCATCTGCATGCTCCATTTGCACCTTTGGAGCTGTAATAATATGAATTATTAATATGCCAGGTCTTGTGATTTGGTATTTAAAAATGCCTTACAGCATAATCCAGGTAACTGTGGCTTCCATTCCCCACCCTACTAGTGTGTAATGTCTTATTAATGCTGGGAAATCTGCTGATTACATATTGTCACTCCTGCCTGAAGACACAGTAAGAATTCAATTGCTTTTCAACATTATTTTCCACTTTCAATACCCACTATGCTATGGCTCAGCAGAGTAGGTGGTTAAATCCAAATTTATTTTTTATCAATATAATGTTGTAAAATTTGCAATAATGGCCTTAATTTGTGTTATGTGCTGTACAGATAATAGCATAATTTTCCTAATTAAAATAGCTAATATATACTATACATTTGGTGTTTTAAATTGTGATAATAATGCCTTTTTGGTGACTTTAGTCTCCTCTTTTCTGAAGTAAGGTTTTGTAAAAATGGCTAGCGATTTTATTGATTATCCCCACATGGCTTAATGAACACATTCTTAATATGCTATGAATAAATTTTTAAACTTATTTTTCAAAATGCCTGTGTGGTAGTTTTAAGCCCTGCAAAATTTACTCCAAAGAAATTCATCTTTAAATGTTGCAGTCAAGAATTGGTTTTATTTATTTTAGAAAAACATAACAGCTCTTTTAAAATCAAAAGGCAATTCCATAATTGAGACTTTTGTTAATTGCACAATAATAGTTATTTACACATAAAAATTTAAAAAGGCCTTTTTGAAGAAAGTGTATTTCTTAAGCTCTGTTAATGCTTTGCCTCTATTTGTTTAGTGGCTAAACAAATTTAGTGGCTTGCTTGGGCTCTCTAGTGATTATGCTTGGGACACTGATGGAGTGCATTACTCAAACATTGTTGCAATGATGCAGCTTCATGGACAATGCAGGGAATAAAAGAGAACAGGGAAAATTAATTTACATGGGCCTAAAAAAGACTAGAAAAAATGGACTCCAGTACTTCTTTAAGTGCTCATGCTACTTTCTTTGTGAAAGGAGAAACATCATACAATATGTCAGGACAACAAAACTAGCTTTTAGATAAAACAAACAAACAAAAAACAACAACAAATTGTTCAAGGATCCTTCCTACCCTGACTAGAAGATTCTGTATTCTATGAGAGATTGCAGAAGATACTGACAAACAAATCTTACCTTTCTTGCCTATGGCCCTGTAAGTGTCAGGTTATCTCAGTATTTAGTACCAGTCATCATCCTAGTATTCAGTCAAGAATATGAAGTAGCTAGAAGTAACATAGATTGCTAGAAAAAGAAAGCTGTCATACTTAAAACCCATATGTGTATGGTGGCCCTGTGAAAAGTAAGCATTTCAAGGTGTTTTACCTAAAGCCCAAGAAGTTGAATCTTAAGTTTGTATTTTTCTTTTTCTACCTCTCTAGATAATTACAACAATTAAAATTGTTTTTAGATTATTTAATCAATCTATGCTCTTTGTGAGTCAACATAGAATGATACAATGTTAAATGACTAGGTCAACTAAAAAATTGGCATATGGTTGCTAGATTAGATAAAAGAATTATAACAATGTTAAGTTTCCTGAAGATTGATAACTGAGTTGTTGGAAATATTATTTAGATGAAATGCTCACTGAACTATTTAGGGGTAGAGAGCTTTATACAATTTACTCTCCAATGGTTCAGAAAAATGTTAAGTATGTGTGTGTGTGTAAATATATGTAGATGTACATGTATATGGAAAAGAAATAGCCAACAATAAAGCAAATGGAGTAAAATGCTAATATGTCAATCTATATAAAAGACAGGTGGATATTCTTTAGTACTGTTGTTCTTCTTGCAACTTTCTTTAAGCTTGAGCTTATTTCCAAAAAAGTTTAAAAAATAAACTGTGAAAACTCCCAGTATCCAGATTTTTTTCTGTGTATACATCACACAGAGAGGTTTTAAAATATAAATAGGATAATACTATATATTTAATTTTGTAACTGGATTTTTTCTTTTACACTTACTAATATATATTGAGTTATGTTAGTGTCATGGGTACCTGGTTTCCAAGTACAGTCATTTTATTGTAGCCAAGCTTCTTTTGAGGGCCTTGTGCTCTGTCTTTTTGAGTTGTCCACTGAATCTTATATGTTTTTCAAAGAACTATGTCAACATTTATATTATAGTAAAAATTGAATTTGAGATAACCATAATATTTCTGAGGTCCTACCATGGGGAAAACCATACTATAAAATTCAAATAATTTGTTCATTTAGTCATTTATCAAAAAGATAGTTCATTTATATGGTTTAAATTTAAAACACTGAAAAAGGGCATACAGTGAAGAACATTCTTTCTATCTCTTTCCCTGCTACCCAGGCCTTCTTTTCAGAAGCAGTCAGTGTTATTTCTTTCTTGTGTATCTTTCCAGAGATATTGTTTGTGTTCTTAGTATGTGTATGTGTTTTTGTGCAATCATATCACAGCATGCATATATATGCATGTATATATGTGTATATATTTATGTATCTGTATATTATGTTCAAATTCATCACATATTTATTGAGCCCCTTCAGTTTACCAGACACTATTTTAGGTGTTGTGCTATATCAATGAACCAAACAAAATCCTCACTCACATGTAGTTGTCATTATAATGGGAATACACATATGATAAACCACAAGCATAATAAATGCACTGTATAATATATTAGTAGGTGAAATGTGCTATTGAATAAAGAGGGCAGAGAAAGCACAGTTTGGAGTGCCAGGGCATGGAGCAGAAGAGGAAGACTGGGTTGGAATTTCAAAGAGAATTGGCCTCCTTGAGAAAGTAACATTTATGCAGACTTGAAAGAGTTTTAGAAGATTATCTTGCAGATAACTGGAGCATTTCAAGAAAAGGGAACAGTCAGTTTTAAGCCTTAAGGTAACAGCATCATGTCTGGTATCCTCTAGGAATACCAAAGGGTTTGGTGTTACTGGATCAGAGTGAACCAAAGAGAAAATAGTTCCATAGAAAGAGAAGAAATTTAGAATCAGTTCACATGAATGGGGAGACATGTTGGGAGGTTTGATCAAAGAATGACATTATCCGACTTAGGTTGTTTTTTTTTTCATCACCTGAGGACATTTTTTAAATTGCTTTTGGAGAGAGAGGAAGGAAGAGACAGAAACATCAATGTGAGAGAAACATCGATTTCTTGCCTCCCATATGTGCCCTGGCTGGGGATGGAACCTGCAACCTAGGTATAAATCCTGACAGGGATCTAATCCCCATCCTTTTGGTTACTAGACAACACTCCAACCGAGTCCCACTGCCCAGGGCTGACTTATGGTTTAAGAAAGTAATTCTCTGACAGCTGAAAATAATTGTTATATAGTATTGAGAAATGGGTGGAAACAAGATTAAGTAGGTTGTTAAAAATTCAGGTAGTTTGGATCAGGGTACTAGCTATAGTCCAGTTACACATATATCTTGAAGTCAGAGCCAACAAGATCTCTTAACAGTTTGAGCATGGTGTATGAGTGAAAGAGGAGGAGTTGAATAACTTTGATAGTTCTGACATGAGCAGCTGAAAATGTGTATTTGCCGTTGGAACAGACACAGATATTGAGAGGCCTAAAGTTTCTATACAATGTGGAGGCCTACCTAAGAAAAATGAACACAAAATTACAAAAACAGAATTAAATATTTGGTAAAATGAAAATATTTGTTTATAATGAGATAAACCATTACCAAATTTACAAATGTTAAACACACATACAGGTAGCTCTTTATTTTCATTTAAAAGGGCCAAATATTGCTCTTTCTATCTTCCAGCCAAGATGGAGGCATAAGTAGATACACTTCACTTCCTCACAGAACCAAAAGAAGGATAACAAACAATTTAAAAATAAAAAACAACCAAAACTGCCAAAAATTGAACTGTATGGAAATCAAGACAACCAAAGAGTTAAAGAAATATTCATCCACACTGGTAAGTGGGCTGAAGACAGGAAGCTGGGGCAACAAGCATGCACAACAAGGCAGCAACTGGCAGACTAGGATATCCCAATTTCATGGGTGGATAACCCAGGAGGAACAACTGGGAAGCAAGATAGACTGAGCAAACCAGGGGTCCAGTGTGGGAAACTAAAGCCTCAAAACTTTTGGCTGTAAAAACCTGTGGGAGTTGTGCCAGCTGGAGAAACTCCTAGTCTCACAGAAGAGTCCATTGGTAGGGCCTACAGAATCCTAGAACATACACAAGCCCATACACAGGGGAATCGGCAACTGAAAGGGAATTAACCACTTTTGGGAAGTGACTGAAAGTGGGGCAAGAGCCAAGCAAACATCATTGTTCTCTCTCTGACCCCTCCCCCACATACAGCACCACAACACAGTGAAGTGCATTGTCCTACCCTGGCAAATACCTATGGCTCTGCTGTTCACAATGTAACAGGTGCTCTGAGACAAAGGAATATGGCTCAAATGCAGGAACAGATCAAAGTTCCAGAAGAAGAATTAAATGATGAAGAAACAGCCAACCAATCAGATGCAGAGTTCAAAACACTGGTAATCAGAATGCCCACAGCAATAATTGAGTATGGATGTAAAATAGAGGAAGAAGTGAAGGCTATGTAAAGTGAAATAAAGAAAAATATACAGGGACCAAGAGTGAAGAGAAGGAAACTGGGTCTTAAAGATATGGAACAGAAGGAAGAAATAAACATTCATCCAGAACACAATGAATAGACAAGAATTCCCCCAAATGGGGAGAGGTTTAGGAGCCTCTGGGACAATTTTAAATATTCTAACATCTGTATCATAAGAATGCCAGAAGGAGAAGAGGAAGAGCAAGAAATTGAAAACATATTTTAGAAAATAATGAAGGATCATTCTCCAATCTGGTGAAGGAACTAGACATGCAAGTCCAGAAATCTCAGAGAGCCCCCAAAAGTTGGATCCAAGAAGAAATACACCAAGATGTATAATAATTAAATTACCTACAGTTAAAAATAATGAGAGAATCTTAAAATCAACAAGAGAAAAGAAGAGAATTATCTACAAAGGAGTTACCATTAGACTATCAGTTGATTTCTGAAAAGAAACATTGCATGGAAGAAGGGGCTGGAAAGAAGTATGTGAAGTCATAAAAAGCAAGAACCCACAACCTAGATTACTCTATCCAGCAAAGCTATCATTTAGAATGGAAGGGCAGATAAAGTGTTTCCCAGATAAGATCAAGTTAAAGGAGTTCATCATCACCAAGCTCTTTTATATGAAATGTTAAACAGACCTTATCTAAGAAAAAGAGGAAGACTGAAACTATGAGCAGTAAAATGACAATAAAATCACAACTGTCAACAACTGAACATAAAACAAAAACAAAAACAAATTAAGCAAAGATCTAGAACAGAAAGAGAATCATAAATGGAGATCACATGGAGAGTTATTGGTGGGGAGGGAGTGGGGGACACTGGAAAAAAGGTACAGGGAATAAGAAGCATAATTGCTAGGCATGAAACAGACAGTGAGAGGTTAAGGATAATATAGGAAATGGAGAAGGCAAAGAATTTATTTGATATGACCCATCCACATAAAGTACGGGGGGGATGCAGGAGGGAGGGTGAGTACAGAGCAGAAGGGGATAAAGAGGGCACAGCTATAATAGCATAATGAATAAAATATATTTTAAAAGGAGAAAAAACTGACATATACCATGAACACCACAAAAAAACAGAAAAAATGCATAGTTTTAAAGTTAATTACTTGAAACATCTCTATCTGTTATCACTTGTTTAGTTTCCAAGAATTCTTTTATCACTATTCTATGAATATTCCCTTTTAAAGCATCCTGCTTTTGCTTCATGCATACATAATGCCTTTTCTGAGGATATCATTGATTGTTTTTTGAAGTTTTCTTCTTGCATGTCTTCATTTATTTCAGGTTTCTCTTTGTTCTATTATAAATATTTTTATTTTTATATGTTGTTTTAGTTTTTATTTTTTATCTAACTTATGTGTTGGATACTTTCCACAGGGTTTGCTAACTGTAGGTTGTCTGCTCATATTTAAGAGTGCTGATTGCAACTCAGAGCCTGGTGTGTAGCTTGTTTATTCAGTGCATGGGCAGATTGTTCATCTGTAACCCCTTGATGTCTGCATATTTACTTTTCTTTCCTGGGCTCATAAGATTCTAGATAAGACTTTTGCAGTCTCTTTTCTGGAGGATGATGCCAGTGTTCTGCAAGCTTTGTGAGGGAAACATTCAATTTATAATGCATATAGCTGCCCAATTTTCTTGTTTTAGTTAGCGTCCAAGCTCATTGTGCCTGGTGTCTTCCAGTTCAATAACCCTCTATTTTTTACCCATAGCTGGAGAATAAACCTCAAGACTTTTGTGGGCATGGAGGAAAGGTATTTATCTAGTTCTTTGGAATGAGGGAGAGGATTGTTTTAGATTAGTTTTTCATATCCTTGGCTAGGTATCTCAGTTGATTAGAGCATCACCCTGATATACCAAGGTTGTGGGTTTAATTCCCAGTCAGGGCACATATAAGAAGCAACCAATGAATGCATAAATAAATGCAACAACAAATACTTTTTTCTCTCGCTTTCTTCATCTTTCTCTTTGAAATCAATAAAAATAAAAAAATAAAAAGGGAGTACATTGATTTAAGTATTAAAAATAACTTTCCAAATAGTTTTAGCCAAACCTTCAAATTTTAGCTCTTTCCCCCCAACTTTCAGTTCTAAAGGTACCTGGCATTGTCACTTTCTGACTCTGATGAGAACATTGAATTATAAACTTATTTCTCAGCATTCTCCACTACTTCCTGAGGTCAATACCATCTCAGGTTTATTAAGTCCACTAACACTAATTCATCTGTTTTCCACTTCAGAAATATTGCTATCATCTCTTCTAATGGTTTCCAGTACATTTGGGTTTATGTATTTAAAAAGTTTTTACCTGAATTTTAGTGGGGTTTGGGGTTATTACAACTAGATACCTATATACAATTTACCATCTAACTGAATCCTCCTTGGGGTCCAACATTTAAATAATTTGTTTTGTTATTAATATAATTTGACCAGGAATCCAAATTTCAATCATTTTTCAAGGTAACAACCACCACTACTACCACAACAAGCTTATCTAACCATGTTTCATTATATGAGGTTGATTGTACACAAGAGGGCATGTTAATACAAGTCAATGACACAGCAATTGTAGTATCTACAATTGAAGTGAGTATCTACTCAGTACCAGACACTGCACTAAACTTTTGATATATGGAAATGGATAAAACTTAGTACTCATCCTCATAAGATAACAGTCTAACAGTGTAAGTGATATAGACAAAAATAATATGTGTAATATTATACGTATGCAAATAGTTCCAATATAGACCCCATGAAGGTATCATTAAATCTATTGGGATCAGGCTTAGGGGAAACTTCCTGGAGAGGTTGATGCTGAGGCAGTGTGTGAAGCAGTCTAGATATAATAGACATGATTAAGTTTCATTAAACAATATAAATCCTTCACATTTCTGATTTTGGTCTGAGAGCTCTTTTAGATATTAGAGTCTCATATATGAAAGAGAAGAAATAAATAAGTATATATTTCAGACCTTATTAATTCAAGATGATAGAATGCCATGGTAAATATGTTCACATCATAATTCACATAAGTAGAGAAGAAATACAATGAACTCAGTTTACTTCTTTTGTATTCATTATGATTTTTTGGTGTTCAATGCAATGGTTTACATAAGAATGCTTTAGCCCTGGCTGGGTTGCTCAGTTGTTTGGAGAACTGTCTCATACACCAAAATATTGCAGGCTCCATTCCCAGTCAGGGCACATACCTAGACTGTGGGTTTGATCTCCAGTTGGGGCACATTTGGCAGATGGCTGCTGGATGTTTTCCTCTATCTCTCTCCCTTCCTCCTCTCTAAAATCAACAAAAACATATCCTCAAGTGAGGATAAAAAAATAAGAATGCTCTAGCCCTGGCTGGTGTGGCTCAGTGGATTGAGCACCAGCCTACAAACTAAAGGGTCACTGGTTCAATTCCTAATCAGGGAACATGCCTGGGTTGTGGTCCAGGTCCCCAGTTGGTGGTGTGTGAGAGGTGACCACACATTGATGTTTCTGTCCCTCTCTTTCTTCTTCCCTTCTCCTCTCTCTAAAAATAAATAAATTTAAAAAGTAAAAAATGTTTTATGAGAGTGAATATGAGCACTTTTTATTATCAATTCAAAAAGAAAATCTGAACTTTAGAGTCATAACTCCCTTAAACAAATACTAAACACCTGCTATGTGCTAGGAACTCTTCAGCTGTTGGATAATAATGAAAAAAAAAAACAGATTGTGGCAGAGACTGCTTAAAATGTTAAGAGTTTAATGGAGGGAGAAATATAGATTGCAGTAGGATCATATAACAAGTGGGGTTAATGTAGTTTTAGATGTTTGATGTCTTCCTAAAGCACCTAGACTTATATTGAGGCATAAGAATTGATAGGTTAGCTAAGTGATGAACACAGATCTAAAATCCTCAACAAAATATTAACTGAATAATACAATGCATCAAAAAGGTCATACACCATGATCAAGTGAGATTTATTCCAGAAATGCAAGGTTTGTACAATATTCACAAATCAGTAAATGTGATTCACTGCATAAATGGAATGAAGGATAAAAACCTCATGATCATATCAATAGATGTGGAAAAACATTTTGATAAAATCCAGCACTCATTTATGATAAAAATTCTCAGCAAGGTGGGAATAGAGGGAACATACCTAAACATAATAAAGGCCATATATGACAAACTCACTGCCAACTTCACACTCAATGGGCACAAGCTATAAGCATTGTCCTTAAGATTAGGAACAAGACAGGGATGTCCACTTTCACCACTTTTTTTAAACATAGTACTGGGAGTCATAGAGACAGTAATCAGACAAGAAGAAAAAAAAGACATCAAAATTGGAAAGGAAGAAGTAAACTTTTTATTTACAGATGATATGATACTATACACAGAGAACCCTAAAGATTGTACCAGGAAACTACCAAGGTGATAAATGAATTTAGCAAAATAGCAGGATAAAACATTAATATTCAGAAATCAGCTGCATTTTTATATGCCAATAAGAAACTAACAGAAAGGCTAATTAAGGAAACAAATCCATTCACTATTGCTTCAAAAAGAATAAAATACCTAGGAATAAACCTAGCCATGTATGTAAAAGACCTGTACTTTGAAAATTAGAAGACACTGAAGGAATTGAAGAAGATACAAATAAGTGGAAGTATATATAGTGTTCATGGATAGGATGAATTAACATCATTAAAATGTCCATCCTACCCAAAGCAATCTATAGAGTCATTGCAATTCTTATCAAGATTCCAATGGCATATTTCATAGAAGCAGAACAAATATTTCAAAAATTCATATGGAAGCACAAAAGGCCCCGCATGTCAAAAGTGATCCTGAGAAAGAAGAACAAAGTTGCAGGAATCATGTTGCCTAGTATCAAACTATACTGCAAATTATAGTAATCAAAACAGCATGGCACTGTCATAAAAAGAGACACATATATTAATGGAACAGAATACAGATCCCAGAAATAAACCTATAACTTTATAGTCAATTAATATTCAACAGAGGAACAAAGCACATACAATGGGCTAAAGATATTCTATTCAATAAATGGGGTTAGGAAAATTGGACAGATACATGCAGAGAAATGAAATTAGGCAACCTCCTTATACCACACACAAGAATAAATTCAAAATGAAGCAAAGACTTAAATGTTAGACCCCAAACCATAAGTATCTGTGGGGGAGCTTTATCCAGCAGAGCTCTCCTGGCTGCCATGGATGAGAATAAATCCACCAAGATGTGATCTTTTTGCAAAGGAATGGTTGACTGGTATCTCAGAGGAGAAAGGTCTTAAGCCTCTCTATTAATGGGCTTTTATTGAGTTTAGCTCAAATAGGGATGCGTATGAAAGGAAGGAGGTATGGTTTACAGAGAACATTTGTGGGATCATGGGGTCCCTTTGAGTCAGGGGCTGGTAGACAGGATAACACCAATCGACTGCAAAACCTTGGGAAATAAAGGTATTTTGTGCTTGGACCCTTAAACTCTGAAGTGAAGGCATTCTTAGCAAAGCAGGTTTCACAGGATTTAATGCATTCTTTCTCAGGCCTGATCACCCCTCCCTGACTGGGAACCACCAGTTCTGATACAGGGCTGCACGCACTGTTCTGCATTTTTTTAGACCTGAATCAGGTGGGGGAAACATGGCAGCCAAGAGATTAGGAGACTTTTTACAGATAGAATGAAGGCATGAGGGTCTTTTGTCCCTCCTCCACAACCCCCTAAGTCCTTCCCTGATGGCCCCTTTTTGTCTGTGCCTGTCTTAAGTTATTGCTTCCTTGAGGAATCTTACCCATCATTGACTATCCAGCCATCCTCCAGAGACCAAGCAGGGTGAAGTAAAGGGAGCGGAGACTGTGCCCCTGCTGGGAGGATAAGTTTTGTCTCCTTTCTGGCTTATGGTCCCAAAGTCCCCTAGCCAAAGGGAATTTTCACCTGTTGACGGGGTTACAGTTTCTGAAACCAGGCAAGACATTTCCCAACAAATATTCCAGAAGAAAACATAGGCAGCAAAATCTTGGATATTGTTTGTACAAATTTTTATCAGATATATCTCCATAGAAAAGGGAAACAAAAGAACAAATAAACAAATGGGACTTCATCAAACTAAACAGTTTTTGCAAAGAAAATCATCAACAAAATAGCAAGGAAATCATCAACAAAATAAAAAGACAACCCACAGAATGGGATAACATATTCATTGATACATCTGATAAGAGGTTAATATCCAAAATTTATAAAATACCTACAAAACTCAACACCAAAAAACAAACAATCCAATTAAAAAATGGGCAAAGGACCTGAATAAACACTTCTCCAAAAAATACATACAGATGACCAATAGACATATGAAAAGATAATCAATGTCACTAATTATCAGGGAAATGCAAATTAAAACCACAAAGAGATACCATCTCACACCTGTCAGAATGACTGTCATGAATAAGTTAACAAACAAGAAGTGCTGGCAAACATGAGGAGAAAGGGGAACCCTTTTGCAGTGTTGATGGGAATGCAGACTGTTGCAGCCACTGTGGAAAGCAGTATGGAGATACTTCAAAAAATTAAAAATGGATCTCCTTTTGACCCAGTGATCCCACTTCTGTGAATATATCCGAAGGAACCCAAAACATTAATTAAAAAAATACATAAGCTTTCCTATGTTCCTTGCAGAATTATTGTACAATTGCTAAGATATGGAAGCCTCCCAAGCATCCATCAATAGATGAGTGGATAAAACAACTATGGGGCATTCACACAATGGAATTGTACTTGGCACTAAGAAAGAATAAAATACGACTTTTTAAAATAATATGAATGGACCTGGAGAACATTATGCAAAGTGAAATAAGCCAGTCACAGAAAGACAAATACCATATGATTTCATTCATATGTGGAATCTATTGAACAAACTGAATTAAGAAGCAAAACAGAAATATACTCATAGATGGAGAACAGACAACAGCTAGTGGGGGGTGGAGGTTAGTAGGTGGAGGGATTGAGCAAAAAAAGAAAAAGGACTCATGGACATGGACAACAGGGTGGTTATTGCTGGGGAGAAGGGGTATAAGGGGACTAAATGGTAATGGAAAATATAATAGAGATTGTATATTTTTAAAAAAAGGCTAAGCAAAGGAAAAGAATTTTTTTTAAAGATTTTATTATTTATCTTTAGAGGAGAAGGGAAGGAGAGAGGGAGAGAAACATCAATGTGTGGTTGCCTCTCATGCATCCCTTGCCGGGAACTGGCCTGCAACCCATGCATGTGCCCTGACTGGGAATTGAACCACGATCCTTTGCTTCACAGGCCCGTGCTCAATACACTGAGCCACACCAGCCAGGGCAGAAAAGAGTTTTAACAGACAATCCAGCACACATAATTCCCTGAAGTAGTCAAAAGTAAGACCGATTGAGGACTGGGCAATAAAGTCAATGTCTAGTTCCAAAGTATGAGGCAGACTGTGGCATAAGATAAGGCTTTAGTGACAGGCAGCTGCCAGTTGATAAGCTTGTAAGAATTTATGTTGAGAAAATCCTGTAAGATGGCAGTGTAGGTAAACGTGGCCCATTTCCTTGCACAACTACATCAAAATTACAACTGGACTATAGAACAACCATCAGTCAGAACCATTAGAAATCAAACTGAATGGAAGTCCTAAAAGTATGGATTAAAGAAGAAACCACATGGAGACTGGTAGGAGGGATGAAGATATGGAATGGGCTGGTCCTACACTTATGTATAGCAGATAAAAATCAGGAGTAATATCCCAGTAGTGAGGGTCTTAGCCCCATACTAAGCTCCCCAGGCTATGATTCCAGTGCCAGGAAGATTAGTCCCCATAACTTGTGGCTGTAAAAACCACCAGGGATTGAGGCTGTGGAAGACAGAAACTTTGGACTCCTAGGAATTTCCTTTTAAAGGGCCCAAGCTCAGACTTACTCAGACTTACTCCCTCTGAGGTCCAGCATGGACATAGCAGATTGAAAGGTATCAGAGACTTACAGGGACGAACTGAATTGTCCAGTATCAGAGCTAGAGCTCAGGAGTAGGTTATCCCAGTCAGAAGTGCTGGCAGAAGTCATTGTTCTTTTTCTGAGCCCTCCCATCACAGAACTACAGAGGTGGCTGGCAGGTGCCATACCTGAGATTTCATCAACCTGGCTCACACTGTTTGCTCCACCCTGGTGATTTTCTGATTCCCTGCTGCACCCAACTTTTGCACCCAGCCAAGCTGTTTCCAGTGGCCTTTCCACATGAAAAGCTTATCTTGGCCCATGCTTCAGATTTTCCTAAATTCTCTCAAACAAGCAGCATCTGGCTTCAATGATCCCCATACCTCTTGCTAAGTTGCTCCAGACCCAGCACAAGCAGCAGCAGGCCATGGTTCACAGCTTGGCCTCACCTGGTTATTTGTAAACCCAGCATAAGTAGCAACCATCTGCAGATTGCTTTGTAGCTTATACTGCATGACCTTGGACAGAACACAGGCAGTGGGTGACCTTGGAGATGCCAATAGAAATTAAGGCTCAACTACAATAGTAGGGTGTACATGACCCATAAGGTGGGTACATTTTCAGTATCCAGCTTGTGTAATAAGGGAGGCTGTGTTACTTGTTGACTTTGTTTATGTTTGCAAAGAATCAGCTTCTGGATTTTTTATATTTTCAGTTGTTTTTTAGTCTCTATGTCATTTAATTCAGCACTGGTCTGGGTGATTCCCTTCCTTCTACTTGCTCTGGACATTGTTTGTTGGTGTTTCTCTACTTCTTGCAGATGTAGGGTTAAGTTGTTTATTCGATATTTTTCTCTCTTTCCTACCTAGGCCTGTATTGCTATAAAATTCCCTCCCTTGACTGCCTTCCTTGTGTCTCATAGATTTTGAGTTGTTGTGTGTTCATTTTCATTTGCTTGGGTACATTTTGATTTCTTCCTTGATCTCACTGTTAACCCATTAATCATTTAATAGCACTTTATTCAATCTCCATGAATTTGAATTTTTTCATTTTATTCCTTGTTGCTGGTTTCTAGGTTTGAGCCATTCTGATCTGAGAAAATGCTTGATATAATTTAATTTTTCTTGATTTTGTTGAGGCTCCCTTGGTGACCTACCATGTGGTCTATATTTGGAAATGTTCCATGTACATGTGAGAAGAATGTATATTTTGCATCTTTGTCATGAAAAATTCTGTACATATCAATTTAGTCCATTTTATCTTGAGTGTTGTTCAATGCCACAATATTCTTGTTGATTCTTTGCTCAGAAGTTCTATCCATTGTAGACAATGGGATTAGAATCCCCTAATATGAGTGTGTTGATGTTGATATTTTTCTTGACATCCTCTAAGATTTTCCTTATATATTTTAGTGCTCCTACGTTGGGTGCATATATGTTTACAAGGGTAATATCTTTTTAATGGAATCTTCCCTTAAGTACTGTACTGTGTCCTCCTTTGTCTCTCTTTTGGCTTTTGTTCTGAAATCTAATTTGTCTGATATAAGTATTGCTACCCCAGCTATTTTTGTGTGTGCTTGGAATATTTTCTTGCTTGGAATATTTTTTCCAACCTTTAACTTCCAGCCAGTGTAGGTTTTTTGTTCTGAGGCATGTCTCTTGTAGAGAGCTTATATTGAGGTTATGTATTTTTTCTTAAAATATTTTATTGTTGTATTGCAGTTGTCTGCATTTTCCCCCACTGATCCCCCCCACCCCAGTTAAACCCCCCTCCCTCCCTTGCTTCCACCCTCCCCCTTCCACCCTCCCCCTTGATTTTGTCCATGTGTCATTTATAGTAGTTCCTGAAAACACTTTGCCTCATTATCCCCTCCCACCTCCCCTCTGGTTACAGTCAGATTGTTCTTACTTTCAATGTCTCTGGTTATATTTTGCTTACTTTTCTGTCTTGTTAATTATGTTCCAGTCAAAGGTGAGATCATATGATATTTGTCCCTCACTGACTGGCTTATTTCACTTAGCATAATGCTCTCCAGTTCCATCAATGCTGTCATACAGGGTAGGAGCTCCTTCTTTCTTTCTGCTGCATAGTATTCCATTGTGTGTACCATATTTTTAAATTATATTTTATTGATTATGCTCTTAAACTTTTCCCAATTTCCCCCCTTCCCCCCTCCACCCTGTACCCTCAACTGTCCCACATCCCAACTTAGTTCATGTCCATGGGCTGTATATATAAGTTCTTTGAGTTCTTTGTTTCCTATACCGTTTTTGACCTCTCCCTGTCTATATAATGCCTACAAATTATGCTTCTTCCCTGTACCTTCCCCCATTCCTCCCTTCCCCCTCCCCACTGAAAACCCTCCATATGATGTCCATTTCTCTGATTCTGTTCCTATTCTAGTTGTTAGCTTAGTTTTAGTCTTCGTTGTTTTTCTTTCTTTTATTTTTTTAGGTTCATTTGTTGATAGTTGTGAGTTTGTTGTCATTTTGCTGTTCATATTTTTGATCTTCCTTTTCTTAAATAAGTCCCTTTAACCTTTCATATAATAATGGCTTCGTGATGATGAACCCCTTTAACTAGACCTCATCTGGGAAGCGCTTTATCTGCCCTACCATTCTAAAGTATAGTTTTGCTGGATAGAGTATTCTTGGATGTATGTCCTGGCCTTTCATGACTTCAAATACTTCTTTCCAGCCCCTTCTTACCTGCAAAGTTTCTTTTGAGAAATCAGCTGATAATTTTATGGGCACTCCTTTGTAGTTAACTCTCTTCTTCCCTCTTGCTGCTTTTAAGATTATTTCTTTGTCTTTAATCATGGGTAACTAAATGATGTGCCTTGGTGTGTTCCTTTTTTGGGTCCAACTTCTTTGGGACTCTCTGGACTTCCTGGTCTTCCTGAAAGTCTATTTCCTTTGGCAGATTGGGGAAGGTTTCCTTGATTATTTGTTCAAGTAAGTTTTCAATTTCTTGTTGTTGTTGTTCTCCTTCTGGCACCCCTGTAATTCAGATATTGGAACATTTTAGGTTGTCCTAGAGATTCCTCAGCCTCTCTCCATTTTTTTTTTTTTTGATTCTTGTTTTCTCATTCTGTTCTGGTTGGATGTTTATTTCTTCCTTTTGTTCCAAATTGTTGCTTTGAGTCCTGGTTTCCTTCTTGTCACTTTTGGTTCCCTGAATATTTTGCTTTATTTTATTTTGCATATCTTTCTTTTGTTCTTTCATTTTTCAACCAAGCTCAATCAGTTATGTGAGTATTTTGATTACCAGGTCTTTAAATTCTCCAGCAGACAGGTTGGCTATATCCTCCTCACTTAGCTGTCTTTCTGAGGTTTTGCACTGTTCTTTCATTTTGGCCCTATTTCTTTGTTTGGGACCCCTGGATGGGTCTTTGGTATTCACCCATGCAGGGCAAGCTTCCTTGCTGTGCTCTGATGCTGCCTGTGGGGGAGGGACAGAGAGGGAACAATGCAGCTCACCTGCTCATCTCCAGCACACTTTTCAACAAACTCTCATTTAAAACTGGGAGATTCTCCTAGTGCAGCAACCACCGTAGTCCATAGCCACCTCTGAGTCTGTTTCCTCTTAAGTCAGCCCCTCCCTTGCAGCATGCCTCCACACCACAGGCAGCCCGACCCCAATGGTACACCACCTCTTTGCAGTTTCTCTATGTCCACTGCCTTGCAAGACTAGTCATTCTGCTTGACTATTTCTTTAATTCCATGGTTTTGGGAGTTCCAAGCAGTTTGATTTTCTGGCACTTCTGATTGTTTACTGATCTTGTATTGGTTGTTTTTCTTCTTTTGGTTATGTGAGGAAGCAAAGGGTTTCTACCTATGCCTACATCTTGTCAGGAACTTGTACCATATTTATTTGATCCACTCACTTACTGATGGGCACTTAGGTTGTTTCCAGCAGTTGGCTATTTTAAAGGTGCTGCTATGAACACTGGGCGCATAGGTTCTTTTGGATTGGTGTTTCAGGGTTCTTAGGATATAATCCCAGCAGTGGGGTTGCTGGTTCAGCTACCCTATGTCTTTTGATTGTAGATTTATTCCATTTACATTTAAGATGATTATGGACAGGTACTTATTCTTTTCCATTTTTTCCTTGGTACTTGTGTTTTTTTCCCTCTTTCTCTTTCTTCATCTTCTTAAAGAATTTCCTATGGTATCTCTTGCAATGGTGGTTTGATGGAGATGTGTTCTTTTAGCCTTCTTTTGTTTTTTATCTGGGTAGCTCCTTATTTTGCCTTATATTTTAAATGAGAGTCTTGTTGTATAGAGTAGATTTGGTTGCAGGCCTTGTTTTTCATTACTTGGAATATTTCTTGCCATTCCCTTCTGGCTGGCATTGTTCCATGGAGAAGTCAGCTGCCAGCCTTATTGGAGCTCCTTTGTATGTTAGTTCCTGTTTGTCCCTTGCTGCCTTTAAGATTCCCTGTTTGTCTTGGAATTTTGCCATTTTTATTGTGTTGTGTCTTGGGTGGGCCTCTTTGGATTCATATTGATTGGGACTCTGTGCATCCTGGATTTGGCTGACCTTTTCTCTCACTAACGTAGAGAAGTTTTCTGTCATTTTTTTTTTCAAATAGGTCTTCAATGACTTGCTCTTCTCCTTCTGGTGTTCTTTATGATACAGGTATTATTACATTTCATGTTGTTCCATAGCTCCTTTTAACCATCTTCATTTTTTGTGTCTCTTTTCCTTTTGTTGCTGTCTCTGTGACTTTTTTCTACCTTGTCCTCCAGTTTGCTAATTCAATCTTCTGCTTTATCTATACTGTTTTTAATTCTTTCTACTGTGTTCTTCAATTCCAGAATTGTGTTCTTCATTCCCTTCTGCCTTTTATTGATAGTTTTTATGTCATTTTTCATGATCATGCAGTGTACATTAAGTTCCTTGTAGCTTCCCTATAATTCTTTGTAGTTCTCATTGAGCTCATTGAGCTTCCTTTTTTAAATTTTATTTTAATTGTTGTTCTTGTACAGTTTTCTGTCTTTTAATCCCATCCCAGCCCACCACTCCAACCCTCCCCACCTCCCTCCCATTTCCACACCCCCTAGTTTTTGTCCATGTGTCCTTTATACTTGTTCCTCTAAACCCTTCCCCTTTTCCCCTGAAATTCCCTCCTCTCTCCCCTCTGGTGACTGTCATTGAGCTTCCTTTTAACCATTATTTTCAATCCAGTGTCTGATAGCTTACTTGCCCCTATTTCATTTAACCCACTTTCTGGGGATTTTCCTCTCCTTTGGAAAGAATTATGGATTCTTTCTTTATCTCCTCATTTTAGGTAATCTTCTTGTTTTTTTTTCCTGCTTTTTAAATTGATCTGCTTTCATTCCTTGTCTTTGTTTTGTCACATTGTTTGCTGTTGTGCACATGATGCCAGAGGAAAACCAAACAGTCCAAGAAAACTAACACACACCTGCAAAAATAACCCCCAGCCATAATCACATTGTCCACAGCAAGTGAGCCAGTTTTAACAAGGATGTAAAGAGATTAAGACTATTATTAAAATGGTGAAATGAATATGAGATGATTAACTTAAAAAAGTGATTCTGGGATGATAGAGGGAGAAGGAGCAATAAGAAGAATAGAGAATAGAGATAAGGCAAAAGGAAAAAATTACATCATAAATAAAAAATAAAGTGAAGAAGGTGGAATGGAGCAAGAGAAGGTAAGCATATAGTATTAGTTTTAAATGGAAATTTTTAAAAGGTACAGTGTTAGAAAGAAAAAGTAAAAATAAGTAAATAAATGAAAATCTAGGAACCAACACTGGCTGGTGTGGCTCAGTGCATTGGGGACTGGCATGTGAACTGGGGGGTCACTGGTTTGATTCCTAGTAAGGGTACATGATTGGGTTCCAGGCCAGGTCCCCATTGGGGCAGTGTGTGAGAAGCAGTCATACATTGATGTTTCTCTCCCTCTCTTTATCCCTCCCTTCCCCTCATTATAAAAGTGAACAAATGAAATCTTTAAAAAGATATCTAGGATCCAAATTGGAGAAAAATATCCACCACAGCCCTATTATCAATAAATGAGCTAAGATTAATATAGGTGGTATGGGAATGAATAAGAGGGAAAAAAGAAATTAGAAAAGAAAAAAGAAAATTAAGAGTTGTCAAGAGGAAAGGGAAGTGATTTTGAGATAACAAAGGGAGAAGGAATGTTAGGAGTGAAGAATAAAAACCAGGCTATTCCAGGTAAAATTAAAGTGTGGGACAAAAAAAAAAATAAAACAGAAAGAGTAGGAGAACGGTAGAATGGAGCAAATGAGGGGAATAGTAAAATTTGAGGTTTTACATACCAAAATACTGAACATCTAGAGATAAACTTGAAGAAATGCAACAACAACCACCCTATCCATAACCAACAAGCAAGGATTGATAAAAATGGAGAGAGAGCAAGGGTATTTTAAGAACAACAACAAAAAAAAAGAATGTGAGATAACCAATAACAAGAAAAGTGGTTTTGAGAATGTGGAGGGTGGAGAAATAGTAAGAGTTCAAAATGGAAACAAGTCATAACAAGAGAGAAAAGAAATTTAAAACAACAATAAGAAGCAGAAAGAAGAAGGTAAAATGGACTAAGAGAAAGGAAGAGCAAAATATAAGATTTGAAATAAACTTTAATGTAAAATCTACTGACAATATGCACAATCTTGTAGGATAAGAAATGCATGTTAAAAATCTATGCAGGAGAGAATATATCACAAATTGTGAAGAAGAGTGCATTGGAATTCATCTCGGTAGCATCTAGTAATTACCATTGTTTTTTTTTTCTTTTTGGATCCACCTCTGGTGATGTCAAATAGTGTCCTAGTCTTGCCTTAGGCAGCTTGTTTGAGACTACCAAGGATCAACTGTTCATGGCTACCTCTTTCAGTTGTTAATCGAGTCACTCTGTAATCAGGAGTCATGCTTGAGCATCATATAGTAGAGCAGAGTAATTCCTGTCGGCCAGGCTATTGCTTCCCCTCAGGCTGATTCCACTGGGGGGCAGGGGCGAGTGGTCTGCCTGAGCAACATGGCTCCTGCAGTGTGGGAGATGAACTCAGCAGCAGGATCTTGCCAGTTATTTCCTCAGTTCTCTCTGCAAAGCCACTATCTCCAGTCTCTCCTCAAGTGTCTCTAGTCCATTCTGCCCCCACCTTTGCCAGAGCCCAGGGCAGGTGGATAGAAATGAAATGTTGTGCATTTATCCTTTAAAAGGCTCTCTGTGACTCCAGCCATCTGTCCCTGACAGAGAGAAACCCTGCTGCTTTTCACAGCTGGATGTTATCTGGGTTCTTTTCAGGCTATGGTGCTGGAGGCTGGGCAGCCCAGCTTGGGGTTTAGACACCACATTTCTCATAGGGAACATCCCAGCCACTGATATATTCTTCTGGCACTTCAGCTGCTGCCAGTGGGATCCCAGCCAGCTCTCTCTCATCTTTGTACTCCATACCATTCACATTGTGGTGAAGCTGTTTCTTCTATTAGTCCAAGATTATAAGGCTTCTCTCCTGCTATTGTTTAGTTGTTTATTCTAGATGATTTCTCTACAATTTAGTTGTAATTCCAGATTGATCCTGGGAGCAGGTTAGTGTAGCTCCCACTTATTCCTCTGCCATTTTGGATCCTATATGTATATTTATAAAAAATCACCCTGTTGATATAATTAAAATAATTTCCAGACACTTAACATAAAATCATTCTTTAAAAGATCATCAATGTTCCTAACATAAGAAAGAGGCACTGGGCATTATGTATGCAAGACCATCTATGACATATTTATACAAAAAATAAATCTAAATCGGATCAAGCCTCTAGCTCTAACTACGGGTTTATAGAAATGAAGAATAGAAGAATATATTCAGTGACACCAGTGGAATACAATGAAGAAAGTCAAGACTGTTGGGAACTCTATAAGAAGAAAGACTCAAGGTATTCAGGAAATAAACTCTAAAGAATAGGGATATGAAGAAGAAACCTATAGAGCAGGAGGATTCTTAAGGGAAATATCAACCAAATGCAAGGAGAGGATCTTGTTTTTACTGTGATTCAAATAAAAATGATAAACATCTTCATACTCTTAAGAAATTTGAACAGCAATGGGATATTTAACAATATTAAGGAATAACTAGTAATTTTATAGATGTGAAAATTATGTGGTGGTTATGTTTTTAAAAATACTTCTTACTTTTAGAGATATATACAAACATATTTACAAGGTAATTAATTAATAAGGCAACTTTATGCTGCATTTTTCCTACTAATTGCTTCCTACAATTTGTTGTAGGAGAGGAAGTTTAGAAGCAGAATGAATATGTATGTAGGAAGCTTTGGCAGTAATGCAGGAGAAAAATATGAAAGACTAGACTAGGGTTGCAGTGGATATGAACAAGAGTAGATGATTTCAAGATGTGCTTTTGAGTTGGAGCTGAAATATTTTTTTGATGCCTTAGATGTATGAGAATTCTGAGGTAAGGAAATACACAAAAATAATCACTAGATTTGGGGTTTGATCAACTCAGTGGATTAATAATGCCATGTGCTTTAATTGGGAAAAGTAGAGGATAAATAGTTTATAGAGAGAGGCAGTAAGATGATGGGTCCAGTTTGATATTATTAGCCTTTGATTTGAGGTTTCAGTGAGATATGCTAATGCAGGTGACTAATTGATATTTTGGATTTTCAGATCTAGAATTCAGGAAATAGCTCTGGTTTGGAGTTTGGAGATATCAACTTAAGATTCATTGGCATGTAGATAACAACTGAAAATATGGAACTATATTAGACCACCTTGGAGAAGTGTGATTGAGAAGGAAAAGAGGAAAGGAGAGACGGGAGTGGAGAAAAGAGGGACTAGGATACAAATCTGAGAACAGGGAAACAAGAGAATTAACAAGCAAAAATGAGAAGATAAGGGGCAAATTATGAAAAATATTCTCCTGATATTCCAGAAGGATAAAGAAAACAGTGTTAAAAATATCTGTGGTTGTAAATTGTGCTGCTATGAACATTGGGGTGCATAGGTTCTTTTGGATTGGTGTTTCAGGGTTTCTAGGATATAACCCTAGCAGTGGAATTCTATGCAGCAGAAAGAAAGAAGGAGCTCCTACCCTTCGCGACAGCATGGATGGAACTGGAGAGCATTATGCTAAGTGAAATAAGCCAGGAGGTGAAAGACAAATACCATATGATCTCACCTTTGACAGGAACCTAATTAACAGAACAAACAAACCAGCATAATATAACCAAAGACACTGAAATTGAGAACAAGAGAGGAGAGGGATAGGAATATCGAGGGAAAAGGGGAAAGGTTTAGAGCAACAAGTATGAAAGACACATGGACAAAAGCTAGGGGGGGTGGAAATGGGAGGGAGCTGGGGAGGGCTGGGATGGTGTGTTGGGATGGGAGTAGAAGACAGAAAACTGTATAAGAACAACAATGAAAATATAATAAAAAATAACCCCCCAAAAATATCTGTGGTTAATATTGTCAATTGCTATGGAAAGCTTCAATAAGATAAGAGAAGAATGTACACTGCATTTGGTGATAAGGAAGTCATTAGTGATTTTATGATTTTTTTATGGAATGATGGAGCAAAACTGAGTTTAAGTAATTTGAGAATTTAGTGAAACATAGGGGGATTGTGACAGACAATATAGATAACTTTTTCAGGAAATGTGAGGATAGACATAGGGTGATATTAAGAGGAAAATGTGGGGTTAAGATGATGCATTTAGAACTTGAGTGCATATAAATGAAAATGGAACGTTTCCAGTAGAGAATGAGAAAATGAAGACAGAAAAAGGAGAGGGGATAATCAGAAATGAAAAATCCTGAGACTCATGACATGGGTAGGAACAACAGGAGAGGTGGAGGGCTTGACTTTAGGTATGAGAAAACCCATTTTTTCTTTTATTACAGAAAAGAAATGGAAAGAATATGTGCAGATAATTGTGTAAGTATCTCTGTGTGTGTGGTATGTGAAAGAAAAATAGAAGGTTATCTGCAGAGTCTGAAGGAAGATTTGTAGATGAAAAGTCACAGAAGTTTTAGAATGATGGGAAAAATTTGAAGTAGCTACAGTAATATATCCTGTGAGTTGACAAAGAAACAGTGAAATTTTAAGGCAATTTAGGGATCAGTGGTGACTATGAATATACAATTGATCCTTGACCAATGGGGGGTTTGGGGCACTGATCTCTGCATAGTCAAAAATCTATGTATAATTTTGACTCCCCAAAACTTAACTACATTGGTTGTCCCTCAGCACATACAGCAGATTGATTCCAGAACCCTTGTGAATACCAAAATCTGTGTATGCGTAAATCCCTTATATAAAATGGAATAGATCAATGCACACAGTCAACCTTTATATCCACAAACTTCAAAATGCAGATAGAACATAGCACAGGTATTTATCGAAAAAGATCTGTGTATAAGTGGACCTGTGCAGTTTAAACTCATGCTTTTTAAAGGTGAAATGTAGTGATAGCCATATGTCCAGTTGTATGATTTTCACCAACAGTGCTCAGTAGTCTACAGTTAAACCACAATCATTTTACATTTAAAAACAAAGAAAATGTGAAGGGTTCAAAACAAGTTTTATTTACTTAATTTATAATTCCTGTTTATCTCCCAAGGACTTTGTGGGTGAAAACAAGATAATGGGTTCAAAGTACTTTGAGATCTTTGGAAGCAAAGTTCTTTTTAAATACAAAATGAAGGTACCATAATTGTCATATAAAATTAAGCTATGTGAGATTTTTTATGTTGCCTTTTTGTTTGACCCTTGCATTATGTGTCCTAAATTTCCCTTTGATTCTTCCCTTCACAATTAACTTTGGTATGATTTTCCTAATATCGGTATTTGATATTATCCTGTCAGCTTAAGGAACTTCAGAGTAAATGAAAACCGATGATGCCTTGATTGCAAAATAACAAACATTTCAAAATAGGAATGTCATTCCTGAAAAAAATTAAGAGCAACTTACACTGCCCATCAAAATCTACTCAAGATATTTCCAAATATCAATGATTTTATAGCTGTGAAGTGAATTCACTAAAAATTTAGACATGTATCTATATAAGCATTTATTCTATTTTAACAGTATTTATTTTGAACATAATACTGTTGTTAGGCCCTTGGGACTTAAAGATGGGTAAGATGAATTCCTTTTGTGCATTCAAAGAGATCATGAATTTGAGGCAGGAGTGAAAACAAGAATGAAGGGCCAGTCAAAGGAGGGCCTTATAGTTAATGATAATGAAATTTGGTTTACAACACATGGACAAATTAAAACTTCCAAATGATATACAATAGGGAAGTGACATGATCAGATTTGTGTTAACGTCACATATAGCAGTATACAAAAGGGCCTGGAGAAGAATAAACTGTAAGGAGAGAGAGAATTATTTTTTGAGTGACTACTATATGCACGACACAGTATTGAATGTTTTCTATATATAATATGACCACAATAACATGCAAGGAAAAACATTATCACCTCCATTTTATTGCTGAGGAAAATAAAGCTTAGAAAGGTTAATTTGTCAAGTCACAATTAGAAAATATAATGTTGGCATCTGAGCACATGCTGAATCTACAATTCATTCTTTTCTTCAACACCATACAATCTGTTAGGAGGCACTGTATCAATCTAGAAATAAATGATGAAGGCCTGAATCGAGACGGTAGCTGTAAGATTGGGAAGAAAAGAAAAATGTGATAGCTATTCAAAGAATATAATAGACAACAAAACTTTGGTTACTGCGTAGATTTGGAGGGGGGAAGCCCAAGAGGGTATCAGGAAGGTGTCAGGAAACTCTCCCATGTTTTAATTTGCCTAGATGTGAAGATGGATGATGATGTTATTAATAAAAATTGGCTGAAGTGAAAGAATGAATAGAAAAAAAGATATTGAATATACAGGACAGAATGGGAAAAACTGATGGAATAAATTGTTGGAAAAGATGAGAAACAACACAAGTGGAAGGATTACCTTAGTTGCTTTCTCTGTAATGGGACAAGAGGCTAATTATTGGTACAGGTGTATAATAGATAAATTGTAATAATTTGGGAGGGATAATGTTGACACATTTTGGGTTCAATAGCCTCTATATTATCTCTGAAAAAGGAAGTGGAGGTAGAAGGAAAAGAAAGAGAATTGAGCTTGAAAAGCAGTCTTAAAAATTTGAATTAGCCACTGAAGGGTATGGGAAAGAAAACTAATCACCATTTTCCACATCACAATGCAATTGTTTTTGTTCACTATTATAAGATACCCAGACTAGAACTTGGTTTCAAGTTTATATATTTATTTTTTTCTATTTTTCAAAATAAAGTTATAAGAAATAATAATTTCTATAATTGATAACATAACTCATCCATGAGGAGAACATATATAATTGTATATAACTTATATATTATATAATGTATAATTTGCAATATATAATATATTATAATTTACATGTCATATATTATTTATATATAAATAAATATATATACTTTATATTTATTTTACAAAGTGGTGGGAACACAGTACACTCATAAGAAGCATATAGATTCTTCTTTGGTTATTGTTGTCTTGTTATATAAGAACTATGTTAGCCATGTAAAATGAATTAAGAGTGCGTTTCTTTTATATTATTGAAAAATTGAGTAAGAAAAATAATATGTTTCTTGAAATTCTCTGGAACTCTTTTAAACTCTGGTGTTTTCTTCACTGGAAGATATTTTTAACTGTCAGTTGAATTTATTTAATGTCCATTAAGTTATTCAGTTTCCTATTTCTTCTTGAGTCAGTTTTGATAAATTATATTTTTCTAGAAATTTACTCATTTATTTATGTTTGCAAAATTACTATAAAAAGTTCTTTATATTATCTTCTTATCTGTTTAATATCAACATCTATAGTTATATTTAATTTTTTATTCTCAATATTGTTTATTTGTACTTTTTCCCTCTCATTCTTTTTTAAAGGATTTTATTTATTTATTCTTAGAGAGAGGGGAAGGGGGGGAGAAAGAAGGGGAGAGAAACATCAGTGTATGGTTGCCTCTTAAGCATCCCCACTGGGGACCTGGCCCACAACCTAGGCACATGCCCTGACTGGGAATTGAACCAGCAACCCTTTGGTTCAAAGGCCAGCAAGTCAATCCACTGAGCCACACCAGCCAGGGCCCTCACACTCTTATTATGGTACATATTGTGCCCTTTCTTTTTTTCTTCTGTTAACTTCATTAGAAGTTCATCATTTAAAAAAGAACTTATCGAAGAGCAAACTTATACCTTTGTCAATCTTTTATTTTCTGTTTAGTTTCAATTTAATTAAATATTACTATTTTTCCTTCTACTTTCTTTTGATTTACTTTGCTATTTGTTTCTGAATTCTTGAAATTAATGATCTAATCATTATTTAAACATTGCTTCTTTCATATTATACCAATTTAAGGCCTTAAAGTTTCTTCAAAATAACACTTTAGGTACATCCTTGTGTTTAGATGTATAAAGTTTTTGTGATCATTTATTTCTAAATATTTACACATTTTTTATTATGAAGTTTTATTTGATATATGACCTACTTGGTATTTCATTTGTTTGTTTTTAATGTTCAATAATGACTTTTTCTTGTATAAATATAAACATGATTTAATTTCCTTTGTATATATACTCAGTGCTCAGTGATGGGATTGTTAGATCATGTGGTAATTGTATTTTTAATTTCTTGAACAAGCTCTATACTCTTTTTTATAATGGTTGTACCAATTTACATTGCTACCAACAGTGCATAAGTGTTTCCTTTTCTCCCCACTGTCACCAACACTTGTTATCTCTTGTCTTTTTGATAATAACCATCCTAATAGGTATGAGGAATCTAAAAATGTTAAACTCAAAAAACTAGAGAAAAGAACAGTGTTTATGAGGGAGAAGTTGCTGAAAGAGAACAAATTTTCAATTATAAGATTTGGGGATCTAATGTATGGCATGGCAACTATAGTTAATGATACTGTATTGTATACTTGAAATTTCCTATAAGAGTAGATCTTAAGTATGATCACCATATAAAAACAAACAAACAAAAAGCAAATTAAAACAAACCATGAGGTGATGAACGCATTAATTAACTTGATTGTGGTAATTCTTTCACAATGTATGCATATATCAAACCATCCACTGCATAACTTAAATTATATAGTTTATATTTGTGTACTACACATCAATAAATCTAGAAAAGTGAAATGGCAACATGAGCCTTATAAAATATGTAATTTTGACAGTCAAAGAATATGATCTGTATGATGACGATTTTTGTTCAAATTTGAGAGTTCGTATCTTTTATACTACTATTTATTTTTACAATTTATACTAATTGTCAATTACAGAGACAGCTATAATTCAATATCTCATGATGATTATTTATTTTTCAATTCCTCTCTGTACTTTTGTCATTACTTTATGTTTTGGAGGCTATACCAATTGATTAAAACAAGTTTAGAATTGCTTTATCATTTTGGTAATTAGGTGTCTGTTATTATGTAATGGCCCTCCTTATCACTAGTACAGGACTTTTTAATGTTTTATTTTTTAATTGTCAATGTCTAGTTTTCTGGTACTAATGTATCTATAGCCACTTACTTTGGGTTAATGTGGCATAATATAATGTTTTCATTCTTTAACTTTAATATTTTTGTATATTCTTGTAAAGTATATAGTTGGATTTTTAAAAGTCTAGTAGAACAGTCTTTGTCTTTTAGCTGGAGAATTTAATCCAATTATATTTGTAGTAATTACTGGAAATGTGCATATACTTAAGTTATCTTATGTCTTTTCTGTTTGTCTTTTTTTTATTTCCTTTAGGTCTGGTAATCTTTTGGCCTAACAGATTTTTTTAAATGTCAGTGATTACCTAGCTATTTTAACATGTTTATTTTAACACATCAAATTCTAAAATCAGTCAACAATGTTATGCTCCACTTGAACTACATAAATACTTTTGAATGCTTTGGTTTTATGATCTCCCTTCCAATGCTACAAAGAGCAGTGATAATAAAAATACTTGTATTATCCTCTGACTTTATTGGAAAGATGCCCAGTGTTTCACTATTAACACTCCTTTATTAAACTACGAAACTATATTTTTAGTTAAATCATATCATTTTATTTTTTTGTTTTGTTGATGTGATAATGTTTGCTGGGATGGTTGAGAAAGGCTATGAAGCTGACGCTGGTTTTAGTAACAAAAATAGTGGAATACATGATTAATGTGGTCTTCTGTGGGCATGCTGGGAATCAGAATGGCAACATGTGTGCTATATCACCTTGGAAAGCATGTATGATAAAATGAAATGAAACACAGAGCAGGTATGCTTTTATTTGGGATGGGTATTAGAATAAGGAAACATGCAGAGCGTAGGCACTTGGAGAGAACATTAAAAATAGTTCTGGGGGGTCCTGGGCAGTGAAAAGATAAGTAGGGATACTAGTTCCTGAAAAAGAAGAAAATGGGCAAGGTGGGAAGTTTTCAAAGACAAATTATTTGCATTTGAATTTTTTATGGTTACCTTTGGAAGAAAAATATAAGCTGTACTATTTTCCTGTGGCAGCTCCTACATACCCTTCTCTCTACTCCCCAGGTTAATGAGGAGTTGAGCAAGTAACCTGCTGCTTTCCATTATCTGTTTCATTGCTCCTCTTCATTAGTGTGATGACAGAAAGTGGAATTCATTGCACCTTGGAGGCACTACAGTAGGATATTACATACATACTAGTCAGCAACCAAAATCACATCATTATTTGCCAGTGAATCTGCAAATAACCAGTGCTTCAGGTATTTCCACAATTTTCACCAAATGTTGCACTTTTGAGAGCTTCATTAATTCAGCTCCATTAGGATGGATAGGGTGAATGAATTTATGGCTGTGGAAGGTGAAGTAGCAGAATTTGCAGCTCTTAAAAATATTGCTGGTGTTTATTTATGAAAATGGAGTCTAAGTGATATTAAAATTCCCCTACAAATATTACTTGTAGTAAAAAAACACCAAATATACGATAAATTTAATGATAAAATAGTTAAAGCCCAACAAATGATTATTTACTGAAATTAATTACTCTGAAATGACAAGCCCCTATGTTTCTTAGAATCATTCATGCACAGCTCTAGCATTGCAGGCAGGGGAGCAGCTGAAAGGAAACAAGAGACATTCCAGAGGAAACAAAGCTATAAGTATTCAAAAAGGAAATATGATTGAGAAAGTCATCAGTACTGCAAGGGATTTTCATCCATACTTGACTTTTTCCTGAAATGATAATTATCTATTTTAAAGTTATCTATTTTAATATTATGTTTAGAAAAAGCAAACATTGGTGTTTAGAGAGGAATAGTGCAGACAGCTAATCTATGTCAAGATGAATTTTGATGATCCAAAGCCATAACTTCTGGGCTTGGGTTTTGGTTTACAGTCAATAGAGAGAACATCAAAGAGATGTCCCTTGCAAATATCCTATCATCTTTGTTCTGGATTTTCATTTCATTTTGGCCTTCCTTTGATTCACAGTTTGTCTTTAGTCTTGTCTATCCTACAGCTAGGAATGACTGTTGGGAAAATTAAGCATGAAATAGGTAAACTCATATGGGCCAGGCAGCTTTCTCTTTCTAAATTTGTCCACTTTTATGTGTCAACCTGCATCAGTGCACACTGTGACCAAATGCTAAAAGAGTAGTACACACTGTCTGGAGGCATGGATTTTATGAAAGGAGCTTTTTGCATCCAAACTCGTACAACCAACAGATTTAACCAAGTTTTCTCTGTGATTAGCCTTGAAAGCTGTAACCAGTTCTGATAGTAAAGAAGTGCTATTTGGAAACAAATTACAACTCTTGTCTTTGTGACATGTATCAATTTACACACAAGCTGCATAAATCACTTTTTATATTTTTCTGTAATGGAAAAATACTTCAGGGCATTTTATTAACCAATAAATTATATTTTTAATGAACCAGACCAAAATATAAATAGTCTGAGTCAAACACCCCTAAGAATGAGAACTGAGTACTGACTTGGTAGACATTCTACTCACATAGGCTACAGGCTGTTAGATCCATCACAGTTCAAGAGAATAAATGCTTGTACTTCATCTATGATTATCCACATGAAAATTCTTCTTGGAACTTTATGGCTTATTTGCAGACCTTGCTTATTTACTGCTTATACTACTCTTTCAACAAATCACAGTGTAAACAGAGCATTTCACCTTTACACTTTTACAAGTATTACTCCAGGAATTTATATAGTATATCTATCTATTAGCCCTGGTGAATTGGTAGAGAAAGCTTTTCTGAACCGCTTATGATAAATAACTATGTTCATTTGATGCCACACTGAAAGCATGTAAACCTCCACTGATAAAGAAATTTAAATGTAGTCACATAGTCATCCAACCACCTTTTTAGCTTTCAGATATGTGAATGGTGTTTATCCTGCTGGCCCTTAACAAGGTGAGAGAAATTAGTGAAACTTGAATTATTGTGATAGAACTGCCCAGGTTAACATGAGCCACTTCACTGCTTCTCTATCTTCTTGAATTCAGGATGACAATTGTCCATGCATTATAACAATAAAGAATTAATGATATTTGACCTAAAATTTATTGACATTATTTTTGCTTCTTATTAAAGAACAGTGAACTGGTATAGGTTAAAGAAAATGAGGCCAGGAGCCAAAGAACATGAGTCTCACAAACCACTAATAAGGATGCCACTAACTAGCTGTGTAACTGTTGCCAAATCATTTCTCTTGAATTTTCATTTTCTCATCTATAAAATGAGGGAGCCAGACAAGAAGATGAATAAGTGAGGGTTTTATCATATCTTTTTTGTTTTTTGTTGGAAGTCTGGGAGTTTGCATATGAAATCTGGTAAGGTTGTGTATTATTTTATAAAATAGTCACATTACACAAGTGTTGTGTATATTCATTTCTTTCTTTCCCTAACTTTGTGTGTGTGCATCCAATTATATTTTGAGCACAATAGGGGAGACTTTTATTTGAAAGAAAACTGTGATGATTCTTTATTAGGCAGATAAACCTTTGTAATGCAAATGTTCATATTCTAATGTTTTTATTTTGCAAGTCTCCATTTTAATATATCAAGTTTGCTTACTACAAAGTAAACTAACCTTTCCATAATAATGAAAACATACACTCATTTTTAGCCTAGAGAAAAATTTTCATTCTTCCCAGGTACTCCCAAATATTTGCCAACTATGCCATTTATTTAGATATTTGCCATAAGACCAATTGGCCTTTATTGGTGAAGTACTCAGTCTCTGAAGTTACACAGACTGGATTTTAGGTCTGGTTCTGTTGCTTACTAGCTAGGAAGCTGTTGACCCTCAGTTTCCTCATCTGAAAATATGGGATAAAAATAGTATTTATCTTGTGTTCATGTAAGAATTAAATGTGATAAAAGACATTAAGTAATACAATTAGTATCCTACATTATAAGTGCTTATTAAATTTGAACTATTAGCATTTTCTCAAAACATCTTATATTGTGAGTTTTCTCTTCTTATAAACAATATACATCGCACACTTTACCAGGATTGTAAAATCCATGAAGCCAGAGAATACATATAATGCTTCTTTGTATACTGTGCTCTACATACCCTAAAAGAATGTCTTGAATTAAGCAGGTGTCCAATATGTATTCATTTTTTACTAATTCGCATTGATTCACACTGGAGAGGTTTTTATTCCATTTTAAAATAGAACATGATTAAACACAAGAGTAGCAAATGGTGGTATTAGGATCTTTAAAGTTTCATGAAAAAGACAGACTCAGATTTCTCTCAGAGATAGAGGTTTATTGATAGGATCCATGAGAAAATAAGGTAGCAAGATCACTCATCAGTTTCAGAGTCACTCTGGTAACTAATGTTTCTAAGGTTTGAATATTTGCCTTGATTTGAATTCTGGCTCTGCCACTTTCAAATAGTGTGACTTTGAGCAAGTCATTGAAGCTCTTAGTGTCCAAGAGTCTTTATCTATATATTGTAGATAAATCCACTTCATAGAGATGAATGAGGGTTAAACAAAGATAATGTATGTAAAGTGTTTATTCCAGTACCTTAACCATGATAGATTCTCAGTAAATGGTAGTTACTTTGTAGCAGCAGCAGCAATAATAGTAATAGTACTAGTAGTTGTTGCTGCCATTATAGTTATTATTCACATGACCTAGAAAATAAGAATATAGCTGAGTGTTAATCAGGATAATGTCCTGAGGTCAAATGATTTGCATTCCCTTTTTCCCCTAGCATTTGTACTTCTCAAAATAGAGGATCATATTGGGTTGGTTTTGCCAATATTTATTTATTTATTATTTATAAGATTTTATTTATTTATTTTTAGAGAGAGGGGAAGGGAGGGAGAAAGAGAGGAGAGAAACAGCAATGTGTGGTTGCCTCTCATGTGGCCCCCCACTGAGGACTCAGCCTGCAACCCAGGTGTGTGCCATGACTGGCAATTGAACCAGCGACCCTTTGATTTGCAGCCATGCTCAATCCACTGAGCTACACCAGCCATGGCATGGTTTTGCCAACATTTAATATACACTACCAAAATGACCTCCTAATTAAGTGTATCCCCACCCCCACCCAACATCTATAGTGATTTTCTTTAAATACCCTACTAATTCCTGGTCCAATATACTGGAGTGAAGCTAGCAAGATTGTTTTTAGCTCTGATACACACTGGATGGACAATGACAAGGGCAAAGAAAGAAACAAAAACAGTACCATTTTCTTTAATAGAGATCTGTTTCTAAGTCAAACACTTTGCTTTTATGGTATCTTCTTTGAACATATTCAGTCTAGTGTCCTTACTAAAGAATAATATTTTTTCTCTTTCTTCAGTATGAGTTTTCTTAAAGCTCCTGAGATAGCCCCAGTATTGAATCAAATGAATATTATATAATTAAATCACATAGAAAGTAAAAATAGGATATTAGCAATCTGGGTTTCCAGAAAGTCATGCTGCTTCATTGTATACTACTGCAATTTTTATCTAGCTGTGTTAGGTCCAGATAAAATGATTTAGTTATTCAAAATGAATCAAAACTCACCAAGGATTCCCACTGTGAAGTCCTTCCCACTTTATCAAAGCATACAGGCCTATGGATAGCTCAAAAACAAAAGGAGGTCTTTGAAGCCCAAAGTTACCTTAGAACTCAGTTATTAGTCCTGCTTTGAATATCATGTTTATATTTTAAACTTTTACTCTTTCATGAGAGAAGCAGTTTGATTCATTTCTGCTTCTTCCAAATTTTTCAAAATGAACCTAAACTTAACCTTGATGGATTTCTGACAAGTCTTTTCTATAATAATTTGTTATAGTTGTGGTCACAGTTAAAGCAAAACTTTTTTTAAAAAAACTCATGTTTAAGATATGAAATACTAGCAGATAGAGGGCATTGGCCTGCTGGTAACAAACATGGCATGGGATAAGAAAATGTCTAACATATTTTATTTTTAAAAAATATTGTATTTATTTATTTTTAGAGAAGGGGAAGGGAGAGGAAAAGAGGGAAAGGGAAACATTGATCTTTAAGGCAAACACTGATTACCTCTCACATACCCCCAACTGGGGACCTGGCCCACAACCCAAGCATGTGCCCTGACTGGGGATTGAACTGGTGACCTTTTGTTTCACAGGCCAGTGCTCAATCCACTGAACAAAACTACCTAAGGCTTTTAACACTGAGGTACTGACAGGCACTTGTTTGCCCATTCTGCTTCCCAGAGTCCTTTTGGGCTTGATGTCAGCCATGGAACTACCACATAGATCAATGGGCTTCCTGTGATCAACAATGTCAAAACAGCTCATCAATCTCAAATGATTAGTATAGTCTAAAGTAGACTCTCAACTAAAGTGAATAATGTTTTGAAGGCAATAATGATAATTTCTATTTCACATCTGAAACAAGGCTGCAAAAAAAAAAAAAAAAAAAACCAGAGAAAGTAAAATTACATAGAATGGATTTTCTCTTGAGTATCCAGGAAAATATTCATCATCTCTTGGTAGGTGATTCAAACTGACCACTGTTCATAATCTTCTGGTACTTATTATTATCTGCTGGTGTAAATACACACACGCACACATGCATGCACATGCACACACAAAAGCTCTGTCTGGAGAAAGTCCAGCCATTGTCAATGTGATGATAATGGTTTGTGCAACATTGACGTAACCTGGCAGCCAGGAAGAGTGTACTGGAATGCTCATGTACATGAACAATGATGACTTCACTGTACTAGTCAGTGGGGGTGATTGATGCCATTGAGTGAGCATGTGTACTGTGTGGACATCACATTCAAAATGACTGAGTGAGTAGAGCAATGAATCTTCATGAAATTTTGTATTAAGCTTGAATACTCCTTTGTGGAAATTATTCAGGTGATTCAGAAGGTTTTGGGGGACATTGAGATCAATTCAGCACAAATAAATGTGTGACACAAATGCTTCAAAGATGGTCAAGAATGTGTTGAAAGTGATCCACATTCTGGAAGACCTATAACAAGCAGAACACCTGAGAATGTTGAACATGTATGGGCTGCAATCATCAAAGATGGATGACTGACAATGAGAGATGTAGAATCTGATCTGGGGAATCCCAAAACTACTGTGTCTAAGACTTTGATGCAGGATCTTGGCATGAAATGTGGCAAAAATTCATTCTGTAGTTTCTGATACCAGAGCAGAAGGAACATTGTGCTGTAGTTGCTAATGACTTGATTGAAAACCTATCAATGAACAAGATTTAGCACCTCGTGACTTCTGGATTTTCCAAATTAAATCACCATTTAAAGGGAAGATATTTCAGACCATCGGTAAGATTCAGGAAAATACAGGGGAGAGCTGATGGTGATTCCAATAAAAGGATTTTGCAGAGTGGTTTGAACAGTAGAAGAGATGCTGGGAGAATTGTGTGAGATCCCAAAGTGCCTACTTTGAAGGGGACTGAGGCATCATTATCCTATATACAATGTTTCTTGTATCTTGTAACTTCTTCAATAAATGTCTTTAAAAATAGAGACCAAATATGAAAAAATCATATTACATGGATGGATACTTTCTGATAGACCTAGTACATCTGTTAAGGGGTTAATATACAAGATTTATTTTAAAAAACAAACTCACAAAACTCAATACCAAAATAAAATCAAGCAAGTCATTGTAAATCAAAACAAACTGGCACTGGAGATTATATATATATTTGCTTAATCCCTTTACCTTCTTTCATCCAGTCACCCTCCCACCTCCTGTAACAGCTGTCAGTCTGTTCCATGTATCCATGCTTATTTCTGCTTCTTTCTACTTTGTTCATCAGTTTATTTTATTCATTAGATTTCACATATAAGAGAGATTATATGGTACTTGTCTTTCTCTCACTGGCTTATTTCACTTAGCATAATGGTCTCCATGTCCATCCATGCTGTCACAAAAGATAAGATTTCCTTCTTTTATATGGTTGAATAGTATTCCATTTTGTAAATGTACCACAGCTTCTTATTTTATAATTTATTATTTATAATAATTTTTTATTATTATTTATAATAATTTTTTATTTTTAAAAAAGTTTTTTATTGATTGATTTTAGAGGAAGAGAGAGAGAAGAGATTGACATATTCCACCCATCCATGCATTCATTGGTTGTCACCCACATATACCCTGATTAGGGATCAAACCCACAACCTTGGTGCATCAGGATGCAGTTTTAACCAAGCTATCCGGCCAGGGCTGATTCACATTGTATTTTGTAGCTCACATATAATTCACATTGCTGTTTATCTGCTAGCTCACATCACTGGCCTGACACAGCAGCTGGGCCTACAACTGATCCATCTACTGCTGGATCCACCTTTTCAGCTCCCTGACTCCTGAGTCAAGGGTGTTTAACTCTGTAAGGAAGGACTTTGACTTTGACAGGACATCCACACCATCAAAGTTAATCCACTCATCTGCTACTGTCCACTAGGACTGTTTCCAGATATTGGCTATTGTAACTAACTCTACAATAAACAAAAGGGTGCATATATTCATTATTAGTGTTTCAGGTTTTTTCTATTATATTTCCAGAATCAGGGTCACTGGATCATAAGGCAGTTCCATATTTTTAGATAAAAAATATTGTTTTAAGTTTTAGCAAGTTCTTTTTTTAATGAGTTTCCTCACAAAACTAAAAATGGAACTGCCTTTTGACCTGGCTATTCCACTACTGGGATTATACCCTAAGAATCCTGAAAGAACAATTCAAAGTAACCTATGCTCTCCAATGTTCATAGAAGCACAATGTACATTAGCTAAGTGCTGGAAGCAACCTAAGTGCCTATCAGTAAGTGAGTAGATGAAAAAGTTGTGGTCCATTTTTTAAAGTAAACTCCATGCTATTTTCCTTAGTGGCTGTAGCAGTCTGCATTCCCACCTGCAGAACATGAGGGTTCCATTTTCTCCACATCCTCACCAACACTTGTTTGTGGATTTATTGATGATACCATTCTGACAGGTGTGAGATGATATTTCATTGTGGTTTTAATTTGCATCTCTCAGATTATTAGTGATGGTGAACATTTTTTTCATATGTCTGTTGTCTATCTGTATGTTCTCTTTGGAGAAGTGTCTATTCATGTCCTTCACCCCTTTTTTAATTGGATTGTTTGTCTTCTTTGTATGAAGTTGTACAAGCTATTTATATGTTTTGGAAATTAACCCCTTATCCAATGTATCACTGGCAAATGTGTTCTCCCATTCCATGGGTTTCCTTTCAATTTTGTTGATGGTTTCTTTTGCTGTGCACAAGCTTTTTACTTTGTTGTAGTCCCATTTGTTTATTTTTTCATTTTGTATACCTTGCCTGAAGAGATACAATGGCAAAAATACTGCTATGTGAGATATCTGCAACTTTACTGCCTGCATTTTCCTCTAGGATTTTTATATTTTTGGCTTAATTTTAAGTCTTAAATCCATTTTGAGTTTATTCTTGTTTATGGTGTAAGTTGGTGGTCTAGTTTAATTCTTTTTGCCAGTTCCTGTCCAGTTTGCCCATCACCATTTATTGAAATGATTGTCTTTACTCCATTGTACGTTCTCGTAAGTTCTTGCCTCCTTTGTCAAATATTTGGCTATAAAGGCATGGGTTTATTTCTGGGCACTCTATACTGTTCCATTGATGTATATGTCCATTTTTATGACAGTGCCATCCTGTTTTGATTACTATGGCTTTCTGGTAGAGTTGGATGTCAGATAGCCTGACTCACCTATGTTTGTGCTTTCTCAAGATTACTGTGAATTTTAGGGGTCTTCTGTGATTCAATAGATATTTTTGGAATATTTGTTCTAGTTCCATGAAATGCACCATTGGTATCTCAATAGGAATTGCATTGAATCTGTAGATTGCTTTTGGTAGTACGGACATTTTAATGATGTTAACTTTTCCTATTCATGAACATGGCATATGTTTGCACTTATTTGTATCTTCCATAATTTCTTTGCTCAATATTTTATAATTTTTTGAATACAGGTCCTTTACCTCCTTGGTTAAATTTGGCTATTTCTAGGTACCACATATTTTTTCTGTTGCAATAGTAAATGGGATTGTTTTCGTAATTTCTAACTTACAAAAAATTCTCATCCAAGGATATGTTTTTTAAATTGATTTTAGAGAGAGAGTGGGACATTGATGTGAGAGAGAAACACCCATTGATCGCCACCCATAGTAGCCCTGATTTGGGCTCAAACCCACCATGTACATCTGTGCTTTGACTGGGAATCAAATGCACTACTTATTGTATATGGGAAGATGCTCCAACCAAGTGAGCTACCCTGCTAGGGCAGTTTCTCTGATATTTTATTATTGGTGTATAAAAATGCCACCAATTTCAGAATGTTAATTTGGCATCCTGCTACTTTGCTGAATTCACTTATTAGATCTAATAAGTTTTTTTTTTTTTTTGGTTGAGTCATTAGGGTTTTCTATATACACTATCATGTTATCTACAAACAATGACAGTTTTACTTCCTTCTTTCCATGTTCCATGCTGTTTATTTCTTCTTGTTGATTGCTGTAGGTAGAACTTCCATGACTATGTTGAATAAGAGTGGTAATAATGGACATCCCTGTCTTGTTCCTGATCTTAAAGGAAACAGTTTTTTATTTTTCCCATTGAATATGATGTTGGCTTCGGGTTTGCCATATATGGCCTTTATTTGCTGATGTATGATGCTTTTATTCCCACTTTGCTGAGACTTTTTAATCATAAATTGGTGTTGGATGTTTTCAAATGTTTTTTTCTGCATCTATTAATATGATCTTTTGATTGTACCTTTCATGTTGTTTATGTGATGTATCATGTTTATTGATTTGCAGATATTATACCAACTTTGCATCCTCAAAATAAATCCCACTTGATAATGGGGTATAATCTTTTTAATATACTGCTGGATTCAGTTTGCTAACATTTTGTTGAGCCATCCAGTCCAGCACTTTTCTTTTCTGGGAGTTTCTTGATTACAGTTTCAATTTCATTAGTTGTAATTGGTCTCTTCAGGTTTTCTGATTCACTGTCATTTAGTTTTGGAAGACTGTCTGTTTCTAGGAATTTATCCATTTCACCCAAGTTCTTCAATTTAGTGGCTTGTAACTGTGATATATTTTTTTCACTTTTTTATTTTTGTTCTAGTACAGTTGTCTCCATTTCCCCCCACCCAGCCACCACCACCTCCCACCCCTGATCCCACCCCCTTGATTTTGTCCCTGTGTCCTTTATAGCTGTTCCTGAAAAATGTTCCCCCTTTTTCCTCTATTATCTCCTCTTACCTCCCCTCTATTCACTGTCAATTTGTTCCTAGTTTCAATGTCTCTGGTTGTATTTTGCTTGCTTGTTTATTTTGTTAATGAGGTTCCATTCACAGGTGAGATCATATGGTATTTGTCTTTCATTGCCTGGTTTATTTCACTTAGCATAATACTCTCCAGATCAATCCACGCTGTTGCAAAAGGTAGGAGCTCCTTTCTTTCTGCTGTGTAGTTGTGGCAGACTCTGGCCCACAGAGTCTGCCTGTTGTGACTGAAGACAAATACAAATTCATGGGCTACAGCAATCCTGTGGAGAAAAAGGGATGGCATGGCCACTCTTTCAAGGGGAGAGCACCTCTGAGTGCCTTGGCCACTTTCTCAAGAGGAGAGTGTACTGACCCTTGCCTAGACAAGCTTTTATTGTTTTTCTCAGGTTTGACATCAAAGAAGGATTTATTATCTATTACATAGAATAATGTTTCCTACATTTTAGGTACAATAAAAAAATGAAAATAACACATGCAGAAGGGAAAGGCAGTGAGCTGATTAGCTCTGTCCTTGGGAAAATTTACACAGGCTTTGGAAACTACCTGGAAGATAAGCAATAAACATCTACTGTTTCAGACCAGGGTGAGAGAGTTTTAGCAAGAGGGAGACATAACAGTTGTGTGCATTTTCTAGGCCTGATTCCCATGCAAAAACCTCATTTGAGGGTCTGGCTCCTGCCCACTACATCACTTCTGTAGGTCTTTCATACAGAGCTGAGTCACATTTGCCAGATCAAAACAAACCAGTTCCCTAGATGTAGTGTTCCATCGTAAAAATGTTTTAGATCCATTCATTTACTGGTGGGCACTTAGGTTGCTTCCAGTACTTGGCTATTGTAAATTGTGCTGCTATGAACATTGGGGTACACTGGTCCTTTTGGAGTGGTGTTTTAGGGTTCTTAGGATATAATACCAGCAGTGGAATGGCCAGGTGAAAAGGCAGTTCCATTTTTAGTTTTCTGAGGAAATTCCATACTGTTTTCCATAGTATTTTCTTAAAATCCTTTGTGTTTCTGTGGTTTCAGTTTTTACTTCTCCTCTTCATTTCTGATTTTATGTATTTGGGTCTTCTTGTTTATGAGTCTGGTTAAAGCTTCATCAATCTTCTTTATCTTTTCAAAGGATCTTCTCTTAGTTTCATTTATCTTTTATATAATTTTTTTAGTTCTATGTCATTTATTTCCCCTCTAAAATTTATTATTTCCTTCCTTCTACTTACTCTGGAATTTGTTTGTTGTTTTTTTTTCTAGTAACTTTTAGTGTAGAGTTAGAATGCTTATTTGAGATTTTTCTTGTTTCTTAAGACTGTAATGCTATGAGCTTTAATCTCAGTACTGCTTTCACTGTGTCCCATAGATTTTGGGTTGTTGTGTGCTCCTTTCATTTGTTTCCAAATGACTTTTATTTTTTTCTTAGATATCACTGTTAAACTATTCATTTTTAAAGAACATGCTATTCAGGCTTTATGTGTTTGAATATTTTAAGGTTATTTTTAATATAGTTGATTTCTAGTTTCATACCATTGTGGTCAGAGAAGATGCTTCATGTGATTTTTAACCTTCTTGAACTTTTTGTGTCCTAACATGTGGTCTACTTTTGAGAATATTCAGTGTGAACTTGAGAAGAATGTATATTCTGCTGTTTTGGGATGAAACATTCTGTAAATATCAATTAAATGTAACCAATCCAGGGTGTTATTTATAGTGACTACTGCCTTGTTGATTTTTTATCTGAAAGATCTAGCCATTGATGTCAATAGGGTGTTAAATTTCCTTAGTATGTCTGTATTGATGTTGATCTCCACCTTGTTCTTTTTTTTTTTAAGAAATAAATTACAAAAATTTTATTTTTCAAATCCAAGGCAAAAAAAATCCCAGGTTGGAATCATCTATTGGGAACTACTACATAGAAACATACGAACACCTATTGTTAATGAAGTTTTACCACAATTTATTTCAGAATCAAACTAGTTTAGTAGATGACTAACACACATAAAATAGGCAAATGTGACAAGGTTCAGATTTTACTTATAATTTACTTGAATGAGATCAATCTCCTCAGTCTAGCTTACTTCTCCTAAACTATGGATTATTTCATGTCCTTGGCCTTGGGGGTCAGAAGAAACCAATTAAAGAAAGAGCTATGAGTGAAGATGCATTATGATGTTGTCCCAAATGCATGAGTTATTTTCTCCTTGAAAAGGAAGACCACAAGGCCTCCATTGCACTTTTATCTGAATGTAATATTTGAGACAATCATCCTAAAGGGCTGATATTTCCCAGTTAATCTGAGGTCATAATAAAACAAAAACAAAACAGTATTTGGGATTTTGGTTTCTCACCCTTATTATCAAGACTCACTGCCTCCCATCATCAATATTTATTGAGCATTTACAGTGTACTAGGCACAACAGAACATACAAGAAAACATTGTCCCTGCTCTTCAGGAGCTTACATTCTAAAAGAAAAAAAATACACCTCTTTTAAAATGGTATTTTTGTTTGGTGTTTTTGCAAGGTACTGAGGAAATAGTCTGCAGGGTGAGCTTTGGGTATAACTTAGCCCCGTTATTTAAAGGAGAGAGGAAGGAGGAGGATTTTAAAGCAGCCAATGACAGACCTTTCAGGATGGTAGCATTTTACAGGGAGGTAACACAACCTCATCAACTAAGGAGACCTGCTGCAGAGAACAGGGTGAGGGAAAGTATGTGGGATGCAAGCAAAGGAAGCAGGGTATCCTTAGACACTGAGTGGAGCCAGAAAGATCATGTGGCCTTTTCCCCCAAGTACATGGCCACCAAGTAGGGATGGTTGCTGACAAGACAAAAGGCTAAAAAAGGTAATCCTGTGCACCCGACAAATAGAAAGGCAGGCTATAAGAGTATCAAGAAATTCTTAGAAACAGAAGTGATTTGGAAGCACAAAACTTACAGTTAACGCTTCCCAATGTCACGATGGGCCAAGAACATTGTGACTTTTGAAGTCAGAAAAAGCCATGTACTAAAATTTTAAATGGAACAAACACATTACCTTTTTTCCCCAATCAACCCCACCTCTTAAAAATGAAACAAAACACCCCAAAACTATCTTTTCCCCCAGGGGGTTGTGGGGGGGCAGGGAGAGGGGAGAGGGAGCATGGGATGTGGTTGGGAACAGTAGTTCTACTAGTATTCTGTTATGATAAACTTTGTATTTAAACTTGGTAAAGCCCATTAGCTGCCAAGAGGGAATAAGGAATAAACTCCCCAAAATGTACAATTTCCTTGAGAGAAGTTTTAGAACCAAAAGACTAATTTACATTAAAAGCTGTAGAGAAGTAGTTGAAAAGTCCATTCATAAAACTTTTATTCCACTTACATGAACTTAATACACGTGTTCTTAACAATTATGCTTAGATTGTTCATGAAAATTTCATAAGACATTAACAAAGCTAGCCATCATCTCAAGTTATTTCCCTGTTAACTATTTTTACAGCACATGCATGTTAGGCAAGTATAAAAAAACAACCAAAACAAAACAAAAAAACAAACAAAAAACTAAAAAAAGTTAAATACGTGGGTTTTTGTTTATTTTACTGCTATGCTTGATATACATACAGTAATGAATACCAAGCAATTAATTTTACTGCATCTTTACTTGTACATTTGTTCTTCAGTTGCCTAAAACATTTAAATACAAATAAAATGAGTGTAGCAAAAATAATGAAAGCAAACAGCAGGTAACTTTACAAATAATGGAATGTGAACCGTTTCTGCCCTTATCCAGAGTAAGCTGGGTCACAACTAAAGGAACACTTCTGCAGCTGTAGTCGAAGGCACACACATAGCGATCCAGTACTCCACAGATACACACGGTTCACATGCATTCTCCGTGGGACAGCCATTTCTACCGCAGCCCTCTCAGCGCTCCAGAACTTTTCCGTACCCACAACAACTACACCTGTGACTGGAACCAATGATCCCCCTTTTATTCCCCACCAAGACAAACCAATATGTAGGCAGTTTTCTTTGCTTAGATAACATGGAAGCAATTTTAGCACTGGCTCTTGTGAAGCCACAATGTACCAAAAGTACTACACCAAACATTTATAACTTGTATAAAAATTCCACATCCCCATATTGGCCACCTCAAGATGAAAACATAACTCCCTAAATATTAATTGGCTCTACTCCCCTAATATTAAACATAAAAACCATATGGGAAATATAGAAATTCAAATAGAAGTAGCATAAACCTGTCATAAATCGTAAACAAAAAACTATTTGTGGGACAGCATGGATGACAAATGGTCTACTGTGTAAATTTGAAAATGAGGCAGACAAAAGTTTGAAGGCCGGTTAATTTTCTCCTCCTTCTCCTGCTTCAGCTTTGTCTCCTTGGGTATCCGATGTCCACAATGTTAAGTTGTCTCTCAGTAACTGCATTATTAGCGTGCTGTCTTTGTATGACTCTTCACTTAATGTATCAAGTTCAGCAATGGCTTCATCAAAAGCTGTCTTTGCAAGAGAGCAGGCTTTCTCCGGGGAGTTCAGAATCTCATAATAGAACGGAGAAGTTAAGGGCCAGACCCAATCTGATAGGATGTGTTGGCTGCATTTCCTTTTTGCTGATTTCAAAAGCTTCTTGGTATGCTTATTGTGACTGATCCACAATCCCTTTCTTGTCATTCCCAGCAGCAACTTCAGTCAAGTAACGGTAGTAGTCTCCTTTCATTTTCAAATAGAAGACTTTGCTCTCTGCTTGTGAAGCATTGGGGATCAAGAACTTCTCCAAGAGAGACAGGACATCATTGCAGATATCTCTTAGCTCAGTCTCAATCTTCTCTCTGTATTCCCGAGCCATCTGCTGTTTTTTCTCAGCACCTTCTGTCTTTTGCTCAATACTCGAGACAACCCTCCAAGATGACCTACGGGCTCCTACAACATTTTTATAAGCAACAGAGAGAAGATTCCTCTCCTCATTGGATAATTCCGCTCCTTGCTCAGTTACAGACTTCATGCAGGCTGCCATATCATCATACAGCTCAGCCTGCTCGGCCAGCTTGGCCTTCTGCACCAGCTCATTTTTATCCATGACTGGATTCCGTGTCCTGAGTGGGTGGCGGAGGAACGACCGGGGCTCAGTAGTCTCTGGGCGGCAGCAGCGGCGAAGCTGAGACTCTCTCCGCCTTGTTCTTCACCAAGATTTCCTTTATATATTTAGGTGATCCTATGTTGGATGCATATATGTTTACAAGAGTTATATCCTCTTGTTTGATTGATCCCTTTAGTATTATGTATTGATCTTTGTCTCTTGTTATGGCCTTTGTTTTGAATTCTATTTTATCTGATATAAGTATTCCTATCCCAGCTTTTTGTTTATTTGTTTGTTTGTTTCCATTTGCAGGAAATATTTTCTTCCATCCCTTCCCTCTCAGTCTTTGTGTTTCTTTTGTTCCAAGGAGGGTCTCTTGTAGACAGAAAATTGATAGGTCATGATTTCTTTTCCATTCATCTACTCTTTTACTTTTCATTAAAACATTTAATTTGTTTACATTAAAAGTTATTATTGAACCCTGGCTGGTGTGGCTCAGTAGATTGAGCACAGAACTGCTAACCAAAAAGTGGCTGCTTTGATTCCCAGTCAGGGCACATGCCTGGGTTGCAGGCCAGTTCCCTAGTAGGGGGCATGAGAGGGGCAACCAAATGTTGATGTTTCCCTCTCTTTGTCCCTCCTTTACCCTCTCTAAAAATAAGTAAATAAAGCCTTTTAAAAATAAAGTTAGTATTGATAGGTATTTATTTATTGCCATTTTGTTCTTTATACCTGTGTTCCTCTCTATTTTATACTTCTTCACAAATAAAGCCCTTTAATGTTCTTGCAACACTAGTTTGCTGGTAATGAACTCCTGTAGTTTTTCTTTGCTTGTTTGTTTGTTGCAAGGTTGTAAGTCCTTGCTTTTCATCACTTTGAATATTTTTTTGCCAATCCCTTCTGGACTGAAATGTTTCTGTTGAGAAACCGTTGACATCCTAATGGGAACTGACTTTTATGTAATTAATTTTATCTTCCTTGCTGCTTTTAAGAGTCTGTCTTTGTCTTTACACTTTGGAATTTTAATTTTGATGTGTCTTGGTTTTGGCCTTTTTGGGTTCATTTTGATTGAGGCTCTCCGTGCTTCCTGAACTTGTGTGACTTTTTCCTTCATCAGCTTAGGGAAGTTTTCAGCCATTATTTCTTCAAACAGGTTGTCTATCCCTTGCTCACTCCTTTCTCCTTCCAGTAACCCTATGAAGCAGATGTTATTATGCTTGATGTTGTTTCAATGCCCTTAGACTTTCTTCAGTTTTAAAATTCTTTTCTCTCTTTGATGTTTTGCTTGACTGCTTACTGTTATCTAGTCCTCTAAATCACTGATTTGATCCTTTGCTTAATCTAACCTGCTGTTGACTCCTTCTGTGTTCTTTATTTCAGATAGTGTGTTCTTCGTTTCTGACTAGATTTTCATGGTTTCTCTTTCCTATTTAGTGGTGACTCTTTCTTCATTTAAGTTCTCACTGAAATTTATTCATTCTCCCATTAAGTTCCTTGAGCATCCTTATAACCATTTTAAAAAAGATTTTATGTATTTGTTTTTAGAGAGAGGGGAAGGGAGAGAAAAAATAGGGAAAGAAACATCAATTGTGTGACTGCCTTTCATGTGCCCCCAGCTGGGGATCTGGCCCACAACCCAGTCACATACCCTTACTAGGAATTGAACTGCCAATGCCTTGGTTATCAGGCTGGCACTCAGTTCACTGAGCCACACCACCTGGGGCATAACCATTGTTTTAATCTGCCAATCTGGTATCTTGGTTGCTTTTATTTCACTTAATCTTGTTTTTGTTTCTGGTGATTTCCCTTGTTCTTTATTTGGAGCATATTTCTTTGTCTTCCCATTTTGTATCTGTGTACTAGGTAGATCTGCTCTGACACCCAAACTTGTTATGATGATTTTATGATGTAGGTGTGTTGTTAGGCTCAGTGACAAAATCTTCCATATCAATTGAGCTCAGGGATTCAGGAATGTTTCTGTGGTTTATGCGCACCCTCCAGCTGTAGTTGAGTCTTAAATGTTCTTAGCCCTTGTGTGGGTGGAGTTAACCCTCAGGCTAACTATATGGATAAGTCTCTATAATTGTGTATGAGTTGCTGTACAAAGGCTACCCCCTGAGGTACAGTTGTTTCCAGCAAACTCTGGTGTCTGCCAGAATTCCCCTTTAGGCATGTCACTTCTGTGGCTAGTTTGGTTAAGCTCTTCTCTGGTCTGAAGCTCACCACTGGTTGTGTTGGATCTGCATCCATTTTGGTAGGGTTCAGGTACAGACTGATGTCAGATGTTGTTCATAACCAGCCTTGGGCTACCTGTTGGGAGCTACCACACTATTCATGCTTTTGGCTACATTTGCTGGATGTGGGTGTGCATGTCAAGAGCCAACCTTTGTGTAAGGGTTTTGCTTCCTCCAGCACAAAGCTGGGGACAGAGTTTTAAAAGGCCCAAGGTTCTCTGAGGTCTACTTCCTCCTGTCAGCTATTTCAGCTTTCCTTGAGGTTGCCTGGTGTTCTTCCAGAGCCTTCCAAATGAAGACTGTAGAGCGGACCCAGGCTGGCAGTGATCTGTAGACTATTCCACAGGTTGTGAGCTCAGTAGGGCAGGGTGACTGAATTCAGGAGTATGTGGCTAGTGAGTACCCTACTTGGAGGCTGCATGTTTAGGAACTCAATGAGGGGAAAGTGATCCCTACTCCAGAGCCAAACCACTCAGTCTCTGCCAGAGTGTCCATCTGTAGTTCCCCCAGGAGGAGCATGTGGCAGGTTCAGGTTGGATGCAGCCAGTCAGTCCCTCTGCAGGAGCAAGCTCAGCTGGGCAGAGCCACTGGGGCTGGGGGTGGAGAACAAATCAAAAGAGTCTTTCTTTGAAGGTGGTGCTAGCTGAGTCCATAGAACAGGGCCAAGCATTTTGTCCTGGTCCCAGAAAATATCCTTCAAAGGATACACACTCCAAATATCCTGGCTTTGAGCAACCCTCCTTTCCCCCACAGAACTGTGTTCAGCAAGGCCGAGACAACATATCTTTGGGGGCAGACCCAAACAGTGTCTTGTTGTGGGTGGAATAGACAATGCTAAAAGAAGGGAGACACAACTCCTTCCCTTTCCAGCATAACACAGGCAGAGCTTTCAGGGGAGATAACAGTGCCCTCTTTGTGATGTAGCCACACAATCCAGTGACTGCTCATCTGATTCCTGAACAAAAGTCTCCCCAGAACATAGCACTTTGAAAGCCCCAGCTCTGCACAGCACTCTGATTCCCTTGTGTGACAGAACTCAGCAAGGTGGAGCCACAGAGTGCTAGTGCAGGCCAAGTGATTCAAGAGGTTGGAGGGTTGGCACATGACTGTATGTACCATATGGGGAAAAATGGTCCACTTTCCAAAGACACACAGTTCAATCACTGTCTGAGTCTCTGGCAAGAGATTCTTCAGAAAAAATGCAACCCAAATTTTTTTGCTGGGTGCAACCAGAAGTCCCCGCTGCTGGACCACAACATGACAAGGTGGTGTTGCCAGTAGTTTTAAAACTGGGCTGTGCACTCCATTGGCTGGTGCTGTAACAATAGGAATGCTCAGCCCTGGCAAGGTGGTACCTGGGTCTATCAGATACTCTTCTCTCCCAGGTGGACTGAACCCAAACTGATTTTTACCACCAGATGCTATGAGGGCTCCTCTTCCCACCTCTGTTGCTCTGGGTTGGGGATCCTTGCATAGGATTGAGATCCCATGCTTCTGGGGAGGTAGTTTTGCAGCTGAGATATCCCTCTGGCTTCTCAGCCACTGCACATGGATGTGGGGGCCAGACTTTTATGAATCTCTTTCTTTCCTAGCAGTCCCATTTGTGACTTCTTTTGTAAATCCTTGGTTATAATATTGCAGTTCAGCTAGCCTTTGGTTGGTTATTCAGATTAATTGTTCTATAATTTAGCTGTAAATCTGGTTTGGGCCTGGGAGCAGGTGAGTGTAGCTTCTACTTACTCTGCAGCCATCTTGGGACTGATAATTCTTCTTTGTATGTTTGGTAAATTGCACCTGTGAAGCCATTTGGTGCAGTACTTTTCTTTGCTGGGAGGTTTTTTTTTTTTATTACTACTTTGAATTAATTAGTTCTAATAACTCCAGTCAGGTTATCTGAATTGTCTTGATTCAGTTTTGGAAGATTGTATGTTTCTAGGAATTTATCCATTTTTGCCTAGGTTGTCCAGCTTGTCAGCATATAAATTTTTGGACTGTCATATTTTAAAAACAGATCAAAAGCTTGAAAGTGAACCAACTGCTTATGAGTGGCTTACTCTTAATTAAGAGCTAGACAACTTAGTTTCATACTACATTTCTATGCCTTAATTAATACCTTTCTTTTGGCAAGGCACTTTCTCCACTTTCCCAAAATATGTTATAGTGGGACAGTCTGCCCACATGCACAGTTACACTTGCTCTTTTTCTATTTCAAAGGATACTGCCAGTATTCTAATGTTAACCCCAAAAGCTTTGTCCTCACAGATGAAGATAAAGTCTCCAATGTTTAGATGAAACAAAATTAAGACACTTAAAATTGCATCACTCATTTCAAAATCATAATATTATATTCTGCTTTTCAACAAATGTTGGTGATTGTTGCTTGTACTCAGAAAAGGAGAAAGTTGACCATAAGAATTTTTTATTTCAAAATGTATCTTTTTTTCTATAGAAGGTTGCATTATTCTTTTTTGTACAGTTTTCTGTCTTTAGCTCCCAAACCAGCCCAGCAACCCAGCCCTCCCCACTACCCTCCCATTTCCAACCTCCTTAGTATTTATCCATGTGTTCTTTATACTTGTTCCTGTAAACCCTCCCCCTTTTCCCCTGAAATTCCCTCCCCTCTCCCCTCCACTAACAGTCTGTTCTCCGTTTCAGTGTCTTTGGTTATAATTTGCTTGTTTGTTTGTTTTGTTGATTAGGTTCCTGTTAAAGGTGAGATCATATGCTATTTGTCTTTCAATGCCTGGCTTATTTTGCTTAGCATAACACTCTCCAATTCCATCCATGCTGTCATGAAGGGTAGGAGCTCCTTTTTTTCTGCTGCATAGAATTCCATTGTGTAAATGTACCACTGTTTTTTTGACCCATTCGTTTACTGATGGGCACCTAGGTTGCTTCCAACACTTGGCTATTGTAAATTGTGCTGCTATGAACATTAGGGTGCATAGATTCTTTTGGACTGGTGTTTCAGGGTTCTTAGGATATAATCCTAGCAGTGGAATTGCTGGGTCAAAAGGCAGATCCATTTTTAGTTTTCTTAAAAAATTCCATACTGTTTTCCATAGTGGTTGTACCAGTCTGCAACCCTACCAACAGTGCACTAAGGTTCCCTTTTCTCCACAACTTCTCCAACACTTGTTGTTTGTTGATTTGTTTATGATGGCCATTCTGACTGGTGTGAAGTCGTATCTCATTGTGGTTTTAATTAATATCTCTCTGATAGCTAGTAATACTGAACATCTTTTCATGTGTCTCTTGATCCAGCATGTCCTCCTGGGAGAAGTGTCTGTTCAAGTCCTTTGCCCATTTTTTAATTGGGTTGCTTGTCTTATTAGAGTGGAATGGTGTAAGTTCTTTATATATTTTGGAGATTAAAGTCTTGTCTGAGGTATCATTAGAAAATACATTTTCCCATACAGTCAGTTCTCCTTTTATTTTAATACTGTTATCTTTAGCCTTGCAGAAGCTTAGAAGGTTGCATTATTCTATTAGAAGTTTTAGAAACATGACCTCAGAGATTACATCTGACTGCTGTCTATTATATTCAATTTCCTTAAACAATAGTCAGTTGTCTGTGGGTGAATACATAGATCTTAGCCTTACAACAAGGGCTGTAAGTCACAACTAAGAAATTTATGACCTAAATTTTTTCTAGGACTTTTTCTCTATTTCTGTGGGTAGATTACAATTCTCCAGCTGCTTCAAGATACACACGATGGTAAGTAAAAATGTACTAATATTGCACCAGCAAATGTTACCTAGTGGTATTTGGTATACTACAGGGAAATAAATGAGAAAAAAATTCTCAAAGTCCAGAGAGGGCAGAAGCCAGCACAACTACCACTTCACTGAGACAACTATGAAGCAAAATTGCAAAAGACTATTGCTGCACTTATGAATTTAACTATATCCAAACAAGGGTGAAACCTGAATGGACTTGTTTTATTGAACTGCAGGGAGTTTGTTGTATTTGCCTTTCTTGCCAGAGGCAAAAATTATGTATATGAGTATTACATGTACTTTATGCAAAGAAGATATGGCACATATACACAATAGAATATTGCTCAGCCATAAAAAGAATGAAGTCTTGCCATTTGCAGAAACATGGATGGACCTAGAGGTTATTATGCTAGGTGAAATAAGCCAAACAGAGAAAGACAAATACCATATAATTTCACCTATATGTGGAATCAAAAAAAGTAAATGAACAAATAAAACAGAAACAAAGTTATAGATGCAGAGAACATATTGATTGCGACCACATGGGAGATGGATTAGGTGGAGGGATAAAAAATTAAAGGAATTAAGAAGTAAATATTTGCAGTTATAAAAATAATCATGGGAATGCAAAGTATAGCATAGGAAACATAGTGAATAATATTATAATAGCTCTGTATGGCACTATATGGGTACTAGACTTATTGGGATGATCATGTCATAAGTTATATAAATATCTAATTACTATGTTGTACACCTGAAACTAATATATTACTGTATGTCAACTGTAATTAAACAAATGTTTCTTAAGCTAAAAATATAATATGTCCTGATCCACCATGATAAGGGAGAAAGTAAGCTTAAACAATACCTTCTGACATTCCAGGTTTCCAAAAATCCTAAACAGACTTTAGAGAGAATGAAGAAAACATTATATAAAGGACACCAGATAATATAGTGTAAGAGGGAGAAGGGAAACAAAACTAGTAAAAGAGAATAATGAGAAGGGAAAAGAAAAAAATATTTTTCCCTAGAACTCCACAAAAGGAACAAATTTTTTTCCACAGAGGGTGAAGCCAAAATGGTAAAGAAAATTAAGATATTCAAAGCCAGACTCATGGAATTAAAAATAAAGGATTTTCATAAACAAGAGATTCTGAAAAGAAGAGGCCTTACACAACTGAAGATTTTCAGTAAGCAGAAGGATTATCCCATAAAAGTTCAATCAAGGTCTTCTAGAAAAGAAGAATAAAATAGTTAGGAGAATCCAAAAGCATTTGGGCATGCAGAGAAAAGAGCTGCTGGACAAAGGTGAAAGAGGCCAGGAATTTGGTAAGGCTCTTGAGAGATGTGGAGGTAGATGGATACAAGTAGATGGATACAAGCTGATAATGCATGGCCCTTATGGTAAGCAAGTTATCTTGATAAAGAATTTCTTTTGGTAAGGCCCAAATCAGAAATAACTTTGGAATTTATGGGTAAGGTCACACTGTAAATTTAAGATGCCATGATTTTCTTAGAGAGGAAATACAATATAGTAAAAGAACATAGACTTTTACTTCAGCCTCTGAAAGATTAAGGATCAAATTCTGGCTCAATCTTTCAGTAAATATGTAATTTTGGGCAAGTTACTTTCCTTCAGCTTCAGTTTTTCATCTACTAAATGTAGGAAATAATAGCTGTGTTACAGGTTTGTCATGGGAAGTAAATGATATACCATGTAAAATGTCTAATAATTGGTTCATAATTGAGATTTAATAAATGGTGCATATTTTTGTTATACATTTTCACTTAAAAGCAAGATATGGTTTATGATGAGAAATGACTGGGTGCTCAATACATTTCAGGTGGAGGTAAAATGGTAAGCATTTACAAAGGAAATAAAAGAAATAATACAAATTCAACAGAAACCCATGTGATTTTTGGAAGTAATATATAATGCTTACTACAACTGACCACATACAATTCTTTCTGTAGGCTGAATGATTTGGAATGAATTCTGCTACCACATTGATTCTTTCTAAGATGAAGTTTAACACTTATGGTGTTATCATGCAGAGTATAAAAATTATCATGGGAAAGGATTCATATCCATATATATTTTTTATTTTTCTAAAATTCTTCTTTCTTTAGTAAAAGAAAATAAGCCAGAGGAATACATTTCCACTTATTCTTTTTTAAAAAAAGTATTTACTTATTTTTTTGAAGAGAGGAAGGGAGGGAGAAAGAGAAGGAGAGAAACATCAATGTGTGGTTGCTTCTCACATGCCCCCTACTGGGGACCTGGCCAGCATCCCACATATGTGCCCTGACTGGGAATCCAACTGGCCAACCTTTGGTTTGCAGTCCTGTACTCACTGCACTGAGCCACACCAGTCAATGCATCTCCCCATTTAATCTTAGTAGTGTACTCATATGATCTTGTAGTAGACAAAGCATATTTTCATGTGTTTTAGAGGTATGAGCAATCACTTTTGTTGTTTTGGGGTTCTCAGTCACACTGAGACATAAAATATGGAAATAATCTTGAAACAACATCTGCATTTTTTTGGTTGCTAAACTACCTACAATGGCTCATGTTGGTTAATCTAAATAGAGCTTAATGAATAGTCTACCACCTATTGTATTGTTAGGGGCAAAGATTTAGCCACTTATATTATTAAAAATAAGTTCACTAAATACACATTTTGATTTTTTAAAATTTTAAGGATGGAAGGAAGATGGTGGCATGGAAGGAGGGAGCAGATTCCACTTCCCCTACACATGGGAGGAAAATCTGGTCGATCTACAGAGGAACAGAGGAAACATTCAACAGTAACACAGCATCTTTGAAAATAGGAGATTGAAAATTGTAGCAGACATTGAAAAACCAGATGGTAAGGAGATTACTTCAGAACAATAAGAACCCAGGCATCAGTGCAGAGACCAGGGAAGCTGAGGCCCAGGGCCTGGAGCTTGCCAGGCCTGCTACAAGGCTCTAGGGAGGGAGCTGGGTCAACCACTCCCTTCCCAGCCAAACAAGATTTGAGCAGCACCCAGAGAGACGTGGTTGCTTGAAGTCTCACAGAGAAGAGTTAAGGTCTTAGTGACAAACACGCTGGGGATGTGAGCACCCACACATAGCCCTGGGAGGAGTGCACACCAGAGTTCACGCAACCAGAGGTGCTTGCACACCACCGGAGATGGCTGTGTGACCAGAGGTGTACGTGCATGACCAGAGACATCTGCGCAACCATAGGCACCTGCGAGCAACCAGGAATGGCTGTGCGAACCTAGGTGACCACACAACTGCAGATGGCTGCGCAATTGGAGGTGCCCGCATGCCAACGGAGATGGCTGCATGACCGGAGGTGCCAGCGCTCAACTAGAGACCCATAGCCCACACCCAGAACCTGGGATATGCGAGCAATCCCTGGGAGAACCAGAGTTCAGGGAGTACACACGATCCATGGGAAACCCAGAGCAAACTCCTGTGAAATTAGGTGGCGGGCATGCAAAGCAGGAAATCTGGAACCCACACTTGTAAACTTGGGGTCAGCACATGCTCCGTAGGTGACCCAAGCTCACACCCATAAACTTAGGTAACTGCGCACTCCCAAGGAGGCTCAGAACATATGCCTGAGGTCCTGTGCAGAGAGGTGCCAGGCTAACCCTGGGGAGAGTGCACAGCTATCCCTGTGGAGAGTAGCCCAAAGATAACTGAGTGCTGAACAGGGAGAAAAGTGATACCTTCATCCCTTGGACATTGCAGACAGCAAGACCAAAAACACAGGCTTGGCAAGTTTGAAAACAGCAAGAGTTGTTTTCTTTTAAATAATTTTTTAATTTTTTTTATTATTTTTATCTTTTTTACCCCTCAACTCTTTTTGCTTCCCTTTAATTCTTTCTTTCTTTCTTTCCAATTTTATCTCTTCTTCATACCTCTTTCTTTCTACTTTTTTTCATATTTTTCTCCTTTTTCTCTATTTAAATACCCATGAGTGAGGGAAAAAAAAAAAAAAACAGAAAAAACAAACCTGGAACTGTGAAAAAAACAGAATTGGTCCCAAAGAGGGGGCATCCCAACAGCTGAGACATGTGGAAGCTGTGAACACTAGGCCACACGATAGAGACTGAACCACTGAATCTCACAGGTATTCTACCACAGAAGTTCACACCATAAACCCCAGGAGCCAAAACAGATCAGTTTAAAAAGCTGAGGCTCACAAGAAGAGTCTCAAAAACAATGTTAAGACAAAGAAACAATCCCCAAATGAAAGGAAAGGAGGAAGCCCCAGAAAGAATGCTAAATGAAACAGAGGCAACTCAACTATAAGATATTGAGTTCAAAGCAATGGTTGTCAGGAAGCTCCATGAGCTCTCAATGAGCTACCAGAAACAATATCGAAGCTGCAATGAACTCACTGTGAACAATATCAACATGAAAAAGGAAATAGCAACTATCAACAAGGGCCAAGAGGAAATGAAGAATACAATTTCTGAACTGAAGAACACAGTAGAAAGAATGAAAAGTGGAACTGATGAAGCAGAAGATCGGATCATAGAGTTGGAGGACAAAGTAGAAAAAAACACCCAGAAAGAGCCAGAAAATGAAAAGAGGCTCAGAAAGAATGAAGAGGGATTAAGAGAAATGCAATACAATAGGAAATGTACTAATACCTGTATAATACGGATACCAGAAGGAGAAGAAGAGCAAGGGATAGAAAACCTATTTGAAAAAGTAATGAGGGAAAACTTTCCTAATTTGATGAGAGAAAAAGTCACACAAATCCAGGAAACGCAGAGAGTCCCAATCAAGAGGAACCCAAAGAGGCCCACTTCAAGACACATCATTATTAAAATGGCAAAATTCCAAGACAAAGAGAGAATCTTAAAGGCAGCAAGGGAGAAAAAGGAAGTAACATACAAGGGAACCCCAATAATGTTAGCAGCTGACTTCTAAATGAAAACACTCCAAGCCAGAAGAGAATGGCAAGAAATATTCCAAGTAATGAGAACCAAAGGCCTGCAACCAAGACTATTTAACCAGCAAGGCTTTCAATCAAGATAGAAGGCCAAATAAGGAGATTCCCAGACAAAAAAAAGTCTAAAAGAATACACCTCTGCCAAACCAGTTCTTCGAGAGATACTAAAGGGACTGCTTTAAGGAAAGGAAGGAAGAGAGAGAGAGAGAGAGAGAGAGAGAGAGAGAGAGAGAGAGAGAGAGAGGAACACAGGTACAAAAATGGCAATGAATAAGCCATTTGTAACCTTAAATGTAAATAATAACCTTAAATCAATAATAACCTTAAATGTAAATGGATTAAATGCTTCAATCAAAGGGCATAGAATAAGTGAATGGATAAGAAAGCATGACACACACATATGCTACCTGCAAGAGACCCACCTCAAAACAAAAGACCTACACAGACTCAAAGTGAAGGGCTGGAAGCAAATTTTCCAAGCAAATGGACAGGAAAAAAAAAGCTGGGGTAGCAATACTCATATCAGACAAAGTAGACTTCAAAAGAAGGGCCATAAAGAGAGACCCAGAAGATCAATTCATAATACTGAAGGGAAAAATTCACCATGAAGACAAAAACATTGTACATATATATGCACCCAACATAGGAGCAGCGAAATACATAAAGAAAATCTTAAAATGTTAGAGAACTTCAAGAAAGATATTGACATCAACACAATTATAGTAGGGGATTTTAACACCCCACTGTCAAAAATGGACAGATCTTCCAAACAAAATATCAACAAAGATATTGTGGCATTGAACAGCACTCAAGATTAAATGGACTTAACTGATATATATAGAGCCACTCACCCCAAAGAAACTAAATACACAATTCTTTTCAAATGCACATGGAAAATTTTCAAAGATAGACCACATGACAGGACACAAAACAAGCCTCAACAAATTCAAGAAAAATAAAATCATACCAAGCATTTACTCCAACCACAAGATACTGAAACCAGAAACCAACCACAAGGTGAAAAACCCAAAACCCACAAAATCATGAAAATTCAATAGCATGTTGTTAAACAATGAATGAGTCAATAATGAAATTAGGGAAGAAATCAAAAAGTTTCTGGAAATAAATGAAAATGAACTTACAAAGGCCCAAAGTTATGAGACACAGGAAAGGCAGTCCCGAGAGGGAAGTTCATAGCAATACAGGCCTACCTAAAAAAGATAGGAGCATTTCAAACAAACTGCTTAACCCTATGCCACAAGAACTCAGGAACAAAAACAAAGACAGCCCAGAGCAAGTAGAAGGAAGGAAATAACCAAGATCAGAGCAGAATTAAATGACATAGAGACGAAGAGCACTATTCTAAGCATCAATGAATCCAGGAGCCAGTTCTTTGAAAAGATAAACAAAATCGACAAGCCTTTAGGAAGGCTCATCAAGAAAAAAAGAGAGAGGACCCAAATAAACACAATCAGAAATGAAAGAGGAGATAGTACAACTGACACCATAGAAATACAAAGGATTGTAAGAAATTACTATGAAGAACTGTATGCCAAGAAATTTGAAAACTTAGGTGAAATGGACAAGTTTCTAGAAAAATGCAATCTTCCAAAACTCAATGAAGAAGAAGCAGAAAGTCTGAACAGACCAATAACAGCAGATGAAAGTGAAGCAGTAATCAAAAACACCAGATACACAGAAGCCCTGGAAAAGATGTCTTGACAGAAGAATTTTGTAAAGCATTTAAGGAAGAGCTAAACCCTATCATTCACAGACTATTCAAAAAAATCCAAAATGATGGAAGACTCCCAAACTCTTTCTATGAAGCCAGCATCATCCTAATCCCAAAACCAGACAAAGATAGAACAAAGAAAGAAAAATTCAGGCCCATATCGCTGATAAACATAGATGCTAAAATCCTCAACAAAATATTGACAAACCGCATCCAACAATACATTAAAAAGATCGTACAACATGACCAAGTTGGATTCATCCCAGGGATGCGAGGATGGTTCAGAATTCACAAGTCAGTAAACGTAATACATCACATAATCAAAAGCAAAGATAAAAATCACATGATTATATCCATAGAGGCAGAAAAAGCATGTGATAAGCTACAGCACCCATTTTTTATAAAAACACCCAGAAAAGTGGGAATAGAGGTAGCATTCCTCAACATAATAAAGGCCACATATGTGAGATCTACAGGCAACATCATACTTAATGGGCAAAAACTAAAACCCTTTCCCCTAAGATCAGGAACAGGACAAGATTGTCCACTTTTACCACTTCTATTCAATATAGTATTGGAAGTCTTAGCCACAGTAATCAGAAAAGAAAAGGAAATAAAAGGCATCCAAATTGGAAAGGAGGAAACAAAACTATCATTGTTTGCAGATGACATGGTAGTGTACATAGAAAATCCTATAGACTCGGCCAAAAAGCTGCTCAACCTAATAAATGAATTTAGCCAAACAGCTGAATACAAAATCAATATCCAGAGATCAAAGGCATTTTTGTATACTAAAAATGAAACAGCAGAAGGAGAAATCAAGAAAAAAATTCCCATTCAATATAGCAAAAAGAAAAATAAAATACCTAGAATTAAACATAACCAAGGAGGTAAAAGACCTGTATGCAGAAAACTACACAACACTGAAGAGAGAAGTCAAGGAAGACACAAACAAATGGAAACATATACTATGTTCATGGATCAGAAAAATTAACATTATCAAAATGTCCATACTACCCAAAGCAGTTTACAGAATCAATGCAATACCTATTAAGGTATCAATGGCATATTTCGCAGATGTAGAACAAACACTTCAAAAATTTATATGGAACCTTAAATGACCTGGAATAGCTGCAGCAATTTTGAGAAAGAAGAGCAAAGTAGCAGGGATCACAATACCTGACACCAAACTGAATTACAAGGCCACTGTAGTCAAAACAGCCTGGTACTGGCATAAAAACAGGCACATGGACCAGTGGAATAGAACAGAGAGCCCAGAAATAAACCCAAGTCTCTATGGTCAATTAATATTTGACAAAGGGGGCAGCAACATAAAATGGAATAAAAATAGCCTCTTCAACAAGTGGTATTGGGAAAACTGGATAGGTATGTGCAAAAAAATGAAACTCAAACATCAACTTCCACCATACACAAAAATAAATTCAAGGTGGATAAAAGATTTAAATATAAGCTGTGACACCGTTAAAGTCCTAGAGGAGAAGATAGGCAGGAAAATCTCAGATATTTCACACAGCAACATGTTTACTGATGTGTCCCCTAAAGCAAGGGACATAAAGGAAAGAATAAACAAATGGGATCTCACCAAAATAAAAAGCTTCTGCACAGCTAAAGAAAACAGTATTAAAATGAAAAGAGAACCAACTGTATGGGAAAACATATTTGTGAATGATAATGCAGACAAGGGTTTAATCTCCAAAATATATAAGGAACTTACACAACTCCACTCCATGAAAGCAACCCAGTTAAAAAATGGGCAAAGGACTTGAACAAACACTTCTCCAAGGAGGACATACAGAGGATCCAGAGACACATGAAAAAATGCTCAGTATCGCTAGCTGTCAGAGATGCAAATTAAAACTACAATGAGATACCACTTCACACCAGTCAGAATGGCCATCATAAACAAAGCAACAAACAACAAGTGTTGGAGAGGTTGTGAAGAAAAGGGGACCCTAGTGCACTGAAGGTGGGAGTGCAAACTGGTACAACCACTATGGAAAACAATATGGAATTTTCTAAGAAAACTAAAAATGGACCTACCTTTTGACCCAGCAATTCCACTGCTAGGATTATATCCTAAGAACCCTGAAACACCAATCTAAAAGAATCTACGTACCCCAATGTTCATAACAGCACAATTTATAATAGCCAAGTGTTGGAAGCAACCTAGGTGCCCATCAGTAAATGAATGGGTCAAAAAAACAGTGGTACATTTACACAATGGAATTCTATGCAGCAGAAATAAAGAAGGAACTCCTACCCTTTGCAACAGCATGGATGGAACTGGAGAGCATTATCCTAACAGAAACAAGCCAGGTAGTGAAAGACAAATATCGTATGATCTCACCTTGAATAGGAATCTAATCAACAAAACAAACAAACAAGCAAAATATAACCAAAGACACTGAAATTGCTAACCAGCTGACAGGCAGCAGAAGGTAGAGGGAGGGAATTTCATGGGAAAAGGGGAAGGGTTTAGAGCAACAAGTATAAAAGACACATGGTCAAAAACTAGGGGGCATGGAAGTGGGAGGGAGGTGGGGAGGGCTGGGGCGGTGGTCTAGGATGGGAGTAAAAGACTGAAAACTGTACAAGAACAACAACTTAAAAAAATTAATGGTAATAAATATGTGTTATGATGAGAGAAACAAGAAGGAGATGCACAAAAAACGTGAACAATCATATAGAAAAAAATGAAACTAGGTACAGATCTCACATACTACACAGAAATTAACTCAAAATAGATGATTGACCATAATACAAAATGCAAAACAATAAAACTCCTAGAATATATTGTAAAAAGAGAAAACCTAGATGACCTTGGGCATGGTGATATCTTTCTGGATATAACATTAAAGATATGTTGTTTAAAAATTGATAAGCAGGAATTTATTAAAACTAAGAATTTCTGCCATGTGAAAGACAATATCAAGAGAATTCAAAGACCAACCATAAATCATTAGAAAATATTTGCAAAAGATACCAATGATAAGGGATTGTTATTCAAAATATAAAAAGGACTATTAAAATAAATAATAAGAAAACAAAATTCCAAATAAAAATTGGGCCAAAGACTATAACAAGCACCTCACTAAAGAAGATATAGAGATGAAAAATAAATATATGAAAAGATTATCCACATCATATGTCATCAAATATTGCAAAATAAAACAATAAAAAGACACCACTAGAAACATTGTAACAAACAAAATAAAAAACACAGACAACACCAAATGGTGGAGAGAATGTGGAGCTATAGAAAGTTTCATTCACTGCTGGTGGGAATACAAAATGGTACAGTCAGTTTGGAGGACTGTCTGACACTTTCTTTTTTTCTTTTTCTTTATGGTTGTGCAAGTATGGTTGCCTCCATTTCCCCTCCAGCACTCCCCCTGACCCCAGCCATCCCCACCTCCCAAGCCTGATTCCAGACCCCTTGGTTTTGTCCATGTGTCCTTTATAGATGTTCCTGAAAACTGTTCCTGCTTCTCCCCATTATCCCCTTACACCTCCCCACTGGTTACTGTAAGTTTGTTCTTAATTTCAATGTCTCTGATTATATTTCCCTTGTTTGTTTGTTTTCTTGATTAGGTTCCAAAGATAGGTGAGATTATATGGTATTTGTCTTTTACTACCTGACTTATTTCACTTAGCATAATGCTCTCCAGTTCCATCCTTCCTGTTGTGAAATGTAGGAGGTCCTTTCTTCTTTCTGCTGCATAGAATTCCATTGTGTAAATGTACCATAGTTTCTTGATCCATTCATTTACTGATGGGCACCTAGGTTTCTTCCAACACTTGGCTATTGTAAATTGTGCTACCATGAACATTGGGGTGCATGGATTCTTTTGGATTGGTGTTTCAGGATTCTTAGTATATAATCCCAGAAGTGGAAATTCTTGGTCAAAAGGTAGTTCCATTTTTAGTTTCCTGAGGAAATTCCATACTGTTTTTCACTGTGACTGCACCAATCTGCAATCCCACCTACAGTGCACTAGGGTTCCCTTTTCTCCAAATTTTCTCCATCACTTGTTGTTTCTGGATTTGTTTATGATGGCTATTCTCACTGATGTGACATGGCATCTCACTGTGGTTTTAATTTGCGTCTCTCTGATGGCTAGTGTCTCTTCATATGTCTCTGGGCCCTCTGTATGTCCTCCTTGGAGAAGTGTCTGTTCATGTCTTTTGCTCATTTTTAAATAGGGTGTTTTTCTTCCTGGAGTGGTGTCATGTGAGTTCTTTATATATTTTGGAGATCAAACTGTTGTCCAAATTATCATTGGCAAATATATTTTCCCTTACAGTTGGCTCTCTTTTCATTTTAATGCAGTTTCATTTAGTTTTGTAGAAACGTTTTACAAAATGAGATCTCATTTGTTTTTTTTTTTTTTTTCTTTCCTTTATGCCCCTTGCTCTAGGAGAGATATTGGTGAAAATATTGCTACATGCAATATCTCAGATTTTCCTGGCTATGTTCCCGCTAGGATTTGTATGGTGTCATGACTTATATTTAAGTCTTTTATCCACCTTGAATTTATTTTTGTGCATAGTGCAAGTTGGTAATTGAGTTTCATTTTTCTGCAAGTAGCTGTCCAGATCTCCCAATACCATTTGTTGAAGAGGCTATTTTTACTTCATTTTATACTTCTGCCCTCTTTGTCTAATATTAACTGGCCATAGATATTTGGATTTATTTCTGGCCTCTCTATTCTATTCCTTTTGTCTATGTGTCTGTTCTTATGCCAATAACAGGCTGTTTTGATTACAGTGGCCTTGCAATACAGCTTAATATCAGGCATTGTAATCCCTCCTACTTTGTTCTTCTTTCTCAAAATTGCTGTAGCTATTCAAGGTCTTATATAATTCCACATAAATTTTCAAAGTTTTTCCTCTATATCTGTGAAATATGCCATTGGTACTTTAATAGGTATTGTTTTGAATCTATAAATTGCTTTGGATAGTAAGGACATTTTGATGTTAGTTTTTCCAACACAGGAACAAGGTACATGCTTCTATTTGTTTGTGTCTTCCTTAATTTCTTTCTTCAGTGTTGTGTAGTTTTCTGAGTACAGGTCTTTTACCTCATTGGTTAGGTGTATTCCAAGGTACTTTATTTTTCTTGTTGCTATAGCAAATGGGATTTTGCTCCTGATTTCTTTTTCTGATATTTCATTGTTGGTGTGTAAGAATGCTTTGATTTTTGAATATTGACTTTGAACTCTGCTGTTTTCCCAAATACACTTATTTGGCCAAGTAATTTTTTTTGGTGGAGTCTATAATATTTTCTATTTATACTATCATATCATCTGCAAACAGAGACAGTTTTATGTCCTCCTTTCCAATTTTCACCCTTTTATTTCTCTTTCTTGTCTGATCACTGTGGTTAGGACTACCAATACTATGTTAAATAGGAGTGGTGAAAGTGAGCATCCTTGTCATGTTTCTGATTTTAGTGGGAAAACTTTTAGTTTTTGCCCATTAAGTATGATGTTGACTGTAGGTTTCTCATATGTGGACATTTTTTTGCTGAGTAATGCTCCCTGTATTTCCACTTTGTTTAGTGTTTTTATCATAAATGGGTGCTGTACCTTATCAAATGCTTTCTCCACATCTGTTGGTATGATCATGTGATTTTTGTCTTTCCTTTTGTTTATGTGCTGTATTATGTTTATTGATTTGTGAATGCTGAACCATCCTTGCATCCCTGAGATGAATCCCACTTGTCGATGATGTATGATCTTTTTAATGTATTACTGGATGCTATTTGACAATATTTTGTTGAGGACTTTAGCGTCTATGTTGATCAGCAATATTGGTCTGTAATTTTCATTCTTTGTTGCATCTTATCTGATTTTGAGATTAGGATGATGCTGGATTCATCAAAAGAGTTTGGGAATCCTGTGTCTTCTTGTATTTTTTGGAATAGTTTGCAAAGGATAGGGCTTAGTTATTCCTTAACAGTTTTGTAAAATTTGGTGATAACATCTGGTCCAGGACTTTTGTGTGCCTGGAGATTTTTGATTATTGCTTCAATTTCAACAGCTGTTATTGGTCTATTCAGGCTTTCTGCTTCTTCTTTCAGCTTTGGAAGATTTCATTTTTCTAAAATTTGTCCATTTCACCCTCCTTTTCAAATATTGTGGTATATTGTTGTTCATAGTAATTTCTTAAAATCCATTGTATCTCTGTGGTATCAGTTGTAATCTCTCGTCTTTCAGTTCTGATTGTGCTTATTTGTGTCTTCAGTTTTTCTTGATTAGTCTACTTAAAGGCTTTTGGGATAAATTCCTAGAAGTAGAATTGCAGGGTCATAAGGAAGTTCCATTTTTAATATTTTGAGGTAACTCCATACTGCTTTCTAGTGTGGCTGCAGCAATCTGCATTCCCACCAATAATGAACAAGGGTTTCCTTTTCTCCTTATGGACATGAACAACTGTGTGATGATTGCCCATGGAAGGTTGGGTGGGGGCAGGTGGATGAGGTTATATGGAGAATAAGTGGAGATGGAAGGAGCCTTGACTTGGGGCATTGAGCACACAGTATAGTGTACAGATGATATATTTTAGAATTGTACACCTGAAACCTATATAATTTTGTTAACCAGTAAGTTCAATAAAAAAGGAAAAACTCATAAAGAATGACACGTATAGAGAAAGTAAGAGCAAGAGCTTAAAGCTATTTGGAAAAAAATGTTTGGACTTGGCCTTTAACAAGGCTCATTTATAGGCTTTTCACAAAAAATAACCAATCAAACAAATAAGAGACCTTTCAGTACTCCTTGAATGTACTCAGTTAAAAATGAGAGTCATCTCAAAGTGCTGTTTCTAATTAGTTATTTCTTTTACTAGTAACAGTGGAAGGGGTTGTTGATTTTTGCTATGCCACATCTGGCAAACATCTAGTTTTGTTATAATAAGTGTCAGGAAGTAAAGATTTATTTCAAGACTTACCTCAGATTTGAAGAAAAAGCTACAATTGACAGAATATTTTTGGCTGTCTCACATCTCAAGCCTCCTAGTATCTGGTACATAGTCATATGAATTAGAAAGCTGTGTTTCCAAACACTTTCTCATTCCAATTGCACAAGCTCAACATGAGTCTGGTTTTGAATGGCAGCACAGCTTGGCCAATGTTCAATCACCACATAGAGTCTAGGCAATGTAAAAAAAAGAAGACCAGGGAAATCTAAAAAGAGGGCAAAATAGTAACTTGCCCAGATGATCAAATTACATTTTTCTTTCCTGTTAGACATTTACAGGGACAAAATTTGAATATGCCTTTGGGTCTGGGTTAAGCCCTATGTAGAAACCCAGCATTTGGTGACAGGGAGCCAGATTCTTATATAGAGAATTTTATACATAAAAGTGGACAAAAAGAGATTCTAGTTTTGAATACTTCAGTATGATGCATTTGTAAATACTCCATCTTATTATGGATGATTTTTTATTAAACAATGTTATGCAGTGTATTGGTTTCTCCATTACAATCTATGTAATTTTTGCATAAGATACAATCAGCTAACAAACATTATATGTCAGTAGTTCTATAGTCCTCTACACATTACAGTCTGAAGGTGAAATGTCTTGCTCTTTAGATGTGTATATTTTTAATCAATACCACCTATGAGTCATATCCAAAATTAAATAGCAATAATAACATGCTAGAATGTATCCAGATTTCCAACATTGAACAGACTCCTATGCCAATGCTATGAGGACATCTGAAGCAGATAACAGCAGGGATGGTCAGCTCAATGTAAAATTATGAATAGGAGATACCTTTCTTCAGTATTTTTCTAGCTCATTTGTCCCAGGCACCTAGCACCCTATGTTGTCTTCGGAGTACCCAGAACCTGACACTGCTAAATATCATGGGAACCAGTTCTTCCAGGCAGCAGAATGTCCTGGATCTTTTTCTTCCTTAATGTTTTCCATTAATACTAACCCATTCTGTATATCTCACTTTTCAGTCATATTTTATTTATGGATAGTCAGATAAAATAAAAATTAAGCTCAGGAATTAACATTTTGAAAGAATTCTTTTTTGTTCCAGGAAGGATTTGTATCTTAACAAGTGGTTTTATATATTGAATTGTGGTTAATTAAGCCAGAGATGCTTTTTAAGGCCCTCAAACAATGTTGTATAGATTATGTATTTCTTCTTAGTTTGTACATAGGAACAAGATTGACTATACATAGAGTAACAGATGAAGTAAATACCAGTACATCCCAAGTATAGAGTGGATGCAATGAACAAAGACTTAAGATATACAATAAAGTACCTAGAAAAAAATCTTAAGTAATAAAGTTTGCCTATGGATTACAGGTAAATATTAGCAGCAGATAGATCAACCAACAGTGGAAAAACCAAAGCTGGGGTAGCATTTTTGAGTATTCTAGAAAACACAAAGAAAACTATTGATTTATGTAGGCTCTACAAACAACAGCTTTAGCCATAAACCAATGGCTATTGTCATAGAAATGGAAATATGAACTCCAGGTCATTGATATTTTCAGTTCCAGCCATTTTTAAATACAGATACAGGGTATGGATTGTAATTTACACATGTACACAAATATATTAAAAGGTAAATATCAAAGGAAGAGGCAAGATGGTGGTGGAAGAGGAGGGTGGGTAATGTATCTCCTCCCAGAAGTAAACTGGAAATAAAAATAAAGAGGGGAGCAGTCCCCTGAAATAAATGAAAGACCACCTAAGAAATAGATCTTTAATCACCTTGAGACAAGTAGTAAAGGCAGGCTGGATTAAAAGGTTGGCCCCATACACATGGATAGGTGGCCAAGATGGCAGCAAGGATGTAGGAGCTTCCCCATGAGGACAGAGAAGCTGGGTCTACAAAAGGGGATCACAAGCACAGAGTGCCAGTGCCAGGATCAGCTGACCATGCAGCATCCAGTGCTGAAAGGTCAAAGGATATTTCTTTGCTGGGGAAAGATGAAACCTGCTGGAGACAAATCCACTATTTTTTTTTAACTCTTAAAGGGGACAACACATGATATTTTTGTGTGTTACCACTCACCTTGGGGCCCAGCAAAAGGAAAGCAACACAGACTGCAGTCACACAAGGAAAGTCTAGAGTGGGAGGCACTGGGGGGATATGTGTGGGATTGGCTGTGGGGCTTTGAGTGCTGAGATATATATGGGTTCCATGGCAGCCATTTTTCTTGGGAAAAGCAAACTCTTCCCAGGGGGAAGTTATTATGTTACCCTGTGGCATATCACTTACCCCACCCTCCCTCTGGAATCCTGCTTGTTCTACTCTGCATCTTTTTTCACTTTTATTTGGTTTGTTGGATTTGTAGGGTTTTGTAGGGTTTGTAGGGTTTTCTGCATTATTTCTGTTGTTTTTCCTTTTCTCTCATCCTGCATCTTAATTCCTACTGAGGAAACATCAACATATGCAGGCTCAGGGAGTGTTAGAGACTGGCTATAGGGCACAGTCATAACATACACTATGCTGAGAAACAAATTGGCAATTCCCCCTCTCAGGAGAGTCATAGAAACACTCTCCTGGTTTCCAGCAGACCCAAATGCAGGACTCCTAAAGTCCTATTCATTAGCCTACTAGGGGTACCACCCTATTGAGTACAGTGAAATAATCCTGACCATATTCAAACTAGTGTTGAGGAAGAAGGGGAACACACCCTCCATCTTCCCTGAGGTCTTCCATGGGAGGTGCAAGAGCCCCATCCCACCAATCCCAACAGAAGCCCTCTCAAGAAACAGTCAGTACTACAAGTAGTCTAAGGCTGAGAGCAGACCAGTAGGCAGAGGCAGACAGAGGTAGATCCAGTGGTCACTTGGGTTGTTTGAAGACACACCACTGGACCCACTGTTGTTAAAACCCAGCTTTACTGAGAAGCTTCACACATCCTGCCAACAGCTAATCCTAGAGGAAAGAGCCACAAACTGTGTATTGCTTGTAGCATTGAACATGTTGCTAAGGGTGTTCAAAAAATTGTTCCAAACAAATGGACAGGGAAAAAAAGTGGGAGTAGCAATACTTATATCGGGCAAAATAGACTTCAGCACAAAAGCCATAAAAAGAGAATTGAAGGACACTTCATAATACTCAAGGGAAAAATTTATCAAGAAGATATAAACACTGTAAACATATATGGACCCAACATGGGAACATCCAAATACATAAGGAAAATCTTGGAGGACTTCAAGAAAGATATAGACAGCAACACACTTATACTAGGGAATTTTAATACCCCACTGTCAAAAATGTATAGATCTTCCAAACAGAATATTGACAAAGATATTGCAGCATTGAACAATGCCCTAGGTCAAAAGGAATTAACTGATATGTATAGAACCTTGCATCCCAAAGACGCAAAGAACACATTCTTTGCAAATGCATATGGAACATTTTAAAAGATAAACCTCATGATAGGACACAAAACCAGCCTCAATAAATTCAAGGAAATTCAAAACATAGCATGCCTTTTCTTGGACCACAAGGGACAGAAATGAGAAACCGAGCTCAAGGAAAACTCAAAAACACTCACATTCATGGATATTGAATAACATGCTATTAAATAATAAATAGGATAATAATGAGGTCAAGGAAGAAATTAAAACGTTTCTGGAAACAAATGAAAATGAACACACAAACAGTCCCAAACTTATGAGACACTGCGACAGCAGGCCTGAGAGGAATGTTCATAGCAATACGAGCCTACCTAAAAAAGATAGAAACCTTTCAAATAAACTACCTAACCCTACACCAATAAGAACTGGAGGAATGACAACAAACAAAGCCCAGAGTGAATAGAAGAAAAGGAATAACCAAGATCAGAGCAGGATTAAATGTTGTAGAGACCAAAACAACAATCTAAAAGATCAATAAATCCAGAAACTGGTTTTTTGAAAACAGAAACAAAATCAACAAGCCTTTAAGCAGAATCAAGAAAAAAGAGAGAAGACCCAAATAAACACAATTAGAAATGAAAGAGGAGAAATTATAACTGATACCACAGAAATACAAAGGACTGTAAGAAATTACTAAGAAGAACTTGTAGTAACTTGACATTACTTCAGTTATGTCAAGAAATTTGAAAAGCTGGGTGAAATGGACAAATTCATAAAAAAAATATAATCTCCTAAAACTGAATGAAAAAAGGAGAAAGCCTGAACAGAGCAATAACAGCTGGCTAAAATGAAGCAGTAATCAAAAAACTCCCAGCATGCAAAATCCCTGGAGGGGATGGTTTCAAAGGAGAATTTTATAAAACCTTTAAGGAACAGCTGACGCCTATCATTCATAGACTATTCCAAAAAATCCAAGAAGAAGCAAGACTCCCAAAGTATTTTTAAGATGCCAGCATCATCCTAATTCCAAAAACAGATAAGTACACTGCAAAGAGAAATCAACAGGCCAATATTGCTGATGAACATAGAAGATAAGATCCTCAACAAAATATTGGCAAACCACATCCAGCAATATAGTAGAAAGATCATACACCATGACCAAGTGGGATTCATCACAAGGGTGCAAGGATGGTTCAATATTCGCTAATCAGTAAATGTAATACATCACATAAACAAAAGGAAAGACAAAAATCACATGATCATATCAATAGATGCAGAAAAAGCATTTCATAAAGTACAGTGCCCATTTATGATAAAAAACACAAAGCAAAGTGGAAGTAGAGGGAGCATTCCTCAACATAATAAAGGCCATATATGAGAGACCTACAACAGACATCATACTCAATGGGCAAAAACTAAAAACTTTTCCACTAAGATCAGGAACAAGACAAGGATGTCCAATTTCACCCCTTCTATTCAACATAGTATTGGAAGTCCTAACCACAGTGATCAGGCAAGAAAAGTAAATAAAAGGCATCCAATTGGAAAGTGGGAATTAAACTGTCAGTCTGCAGATGATATGATTGTGTACATAGAAAATCTTATAGACTCCACCAAAAAACTATTTGACCAAATAAATGCATTTGGGAAAACAGCAGGGTTCAAAGTCAATATTCTAAATCAAAGGCATTTTTATACATAAAAAAATGAAATATCAGAATCAGAAATCAGGAAAAAAATCTCATTTGTGATAGCAACAAATATAAAGTACCTAGGAATAAACCTAACCAAGGAGGTGAAAGACCTGTACTCAGAAAACTACATGACACTAAAGAAAGAAATTAAGCAAGACACAAATAATGGAAGCATATCCCATGCTCATGGATTGGAAGTTAACATCATTACATGTCCATACTACCCAGAGCAATTTATAGAATAAACACAATCTTTATTTAAGTATCAATGGCATACTTCACAGATAGAGAACAAACATTTCAAAAATGTATGTGGAACCATAAATGACCAAAATAGCCACAGTAATTTTGAGAAAGAACAACAAAATAGGAGTGATCACAATGCCTGATATCAAACTGTATTACAAGGCCACTGTAATCAAAACATCCTGGAACTGGCATAAGAACAGACACATAGACCAATGGAATAGAACAGAGAGACCAGAAATAAACCCACATCTTTACACTATATTAATACTTGAAAAAGGGAACAGAAGGATAAAATGAAGCAAAATAGCCTCTCCAACAGATGGTGTTGGGAGATCTAGACAGTTATACGCAAAAACATGAAGCTTGATTACCAACTTACACCATACACAAAAATAAATTCAAGGTAGATAAAAGACTTAAATATAAGTCATGACACCATAAAAATCTTAGAGGAGAACACAGGCAGGAAAATCTGATATTCCATGCAGCAATATTTTCACCAATACATCCCCTAAAGTAAGGGACATAAAGGAAAGAATAAACAAATGGGAGCCTATCAAATCAAAAAGCTACTGCATGGCTAAAGAAAACAGCATTAAAATGAAAAGAGAGTGAAATGTATGGGAAACATATTTACCGATGATATCTTGGACAAGGATTTGATTTCCAAAATATATAAAAAACTCACATGACTTCACTCCAGGAAGACAAACAACCCAATTAAAAAAATGGGGAAGGGACTTGAACAGACACTTCTCCAAGGAGGACATAAAGAGGGACCAGAGACATGTGAAAAGATGCTAGCTATCAGAGAGATGCAAATTAAAAACACAACTAGTTACCACTTCACACCAGTGAGTATGGTTGTCATAAATAAATCAACATCAACAAGTGTTGGAAGGTTTGTGAAGAAAAGTAAACCCTAGTTCACTGTTAGTGGGAATGCAGAATGGTGCAGCCACTGTGGAAAATAGTATGGAATCTCCTCAGAAAATCGAAAATGGAACTTCCTTTTGACCTAGCAATACCACTGTTGGGATTATACACTAAGGATCATGAAACACCAATCCCAAAGAACCTCTGCACCCCAATGTTCATCACAGCACAATTTACAATAGCCAAGTGCTGGAAGCAACCTAAGTGCCTATCAGTAAATGAGTGGATCAAAAAACTGGTACATTTACACAATGGAATACTATGCAGCAGAATCAAAGCAGGAGCTCCTACTCTTCACAAGTGCAAGGAGGGATCTGAAGAGCATTATGCCAAGTGCAGTGAACCAATCAGTGAAAGAAAAATACCATATGATCTCACCTGTAAGTGGAACCTAATCAACAAAGCAAACAAGCAAGTAATATATAACCAGATACATTGAAATAAGGAACAAACTGATAGCCACCAGAGGGGAGATGGGAAGGGATAATCAGGGGGGAAGGGGAAGGGTTCAGGAACCCTTTATAAAGGACACATGGACGAAACCAAAGGAGGGTAGGATCAAGGGTGGAAAGTATGGATGGCTGGGTGGGGGGCGGGAAAGGGTGGGGGGAATGAAGATAACTGTACTTGAACAACAATAAAAAATTAAAAAATATATTTTGATTGTTACATAGAGGTTGGGCTGAAGGAAAACTAGAGTAAAGGACCCAGCTACATAATTGTTATGTAATTCAGGTAAGAAGTGGTGAATACTTGGACCATGTCATGTGAAGGGCAAGTACCTCGTGTCCTCTATACCAGGTACAGTTACCATCTGGAACTCCTACTTAAGCTTCAGATCTCACTGTCAATGTAATTTTTCACAGAACACTCTTAGGTAGCCCTTCCCCTAATCCCTTATAGTGGCACTTTCTACTCTTTATGGCTACTTATTCATGTATCTTTCCTGCTTCTCTTCTAGGTCTGTGAAAAGAGGTATTGTTTCTGACCCTTTCATTTGTTTATAACTGGCATTCTATAATATATATTAAATAAAAGTTTTTAAACAATTTGGTTTCCAGCATGGGCATTTGGGTAGAGAGTTAAGTTATGAACTGATGTAGGAGATAACTCATATTATGCTTAATCTCTCTTCCAATAGATAGCATTGGGTTTGCCTTAATTCCTTTGCCCATGTACTTCTGAGTTTTGTACAACCTTTAGAACCACCTGAGCACTATTTCCCAAATGTAAATGTAAATGTATTTCCCAAATGATGGTATTAACACTTATTATGTACATTTTTTCATTTCCCTTGTTTTCTTTAATCCAGTTTTTTTATGAGGTTGTGTGTGTGTGTGCATCTAAGGTCATTGCATTTGTCCATGTGAAATAAGGATAATATTGGTACACATTAATAAAGAGTTTGGCATAGAACTCAACAATTTAATTTTTTTAATAATAAAAACTGACTTGGAAGGGTTAACTTATGATGGGAAGGTTTTTATAGCCTCTTTAAGGCTTAATTTAGAAATAGATGTCCGGGTAGCATTTTTGAGCTGAAAGTACTCAGGAAAGGATCTCACTTTCTCATTATTAGGTATGTATCTGATCAACTGGCAAAGAGAATAACAATCAAATAATGTATTGATTTTCTTTATCAAGTTTTAAGACATTACTGTCATCAGTTCTAAGGCTTCAGTTTGTCACCTTATTAACAAAGTTTTGATTTATTTTTTTAAATTTTTTGACCTGTAAGAACAATTCTATAATATAAATGTTTTGTGGAATAATATTGTCAGTTCCTGATGTTTTACAGAAATGAACATTGGATGGTAAAATTACTTGAAGTTTAAAATGTGCTGAACAGAACCCATTTTAATAAGCATTTCAGAAGTTAAGTAGATGGAAGTTCAAAGGACAAATGTTTTTTAAACAAATTATTCACTTTAGTTCCCATTTTTGAAATGATTATTTTAAAGCTTTTCATTCAAGCTAAAATGGATGTCTTCTGTCTTAATTAGTAATACACTTAACTGCAGTATAATATCTACTTGTTTAAACAATAATACTACACAATAATGAGGCCCATGCTAATTATTACCCTTAGACATATTTTTCGAGATAAAAGAACATCAAAATTTTTAGTTTCCTTTCACTTTAAGTTTCTACTAATATTAGTTTACTTTACAATCCATAGTAACTAATATATGAGTACACTATAATCAATATGAAGATGATATAATTTTCAAATTTCCTCCACTAAACTCTAGTTTATTTCATGAGCAGCATGGGGATAGTGAGCAGGGCAGTGATTTTTGAGTAAGATCAATGGTCTTCCTTCTGTAAGAAAAATACTTAGCATATATGCTAGGATGGCCCGTTGTGTCTTTGGAAATGTATACATCTTAGGTGGAGTTTGAGATAGTGTTAGAAAAGCATGAAGGTAAAGGAAGCCAGCAAAATAGTCCTAGAGTTTGAATATATATAAAAAAAATGAATGGACCACATTAATGCTAGGTTTTTTTGTGTGTGTGCATTTATTTTTATGTTGAAAAAATGGGGCACCTCACTTTAAAATATGCTGGCAAACCTTTTGGGAGATCAACTTGAAATTTTAACTCTAATAAGTTAAACATAATCATATAGGTATCACCAAGACTTGATGGGATGGTATTCAATGAAAAAAAAACTACAATTAAAGGTAATAATATGTTCAAACAACAATTTAACAAGAGAAAGAGCACCAGATGTTGCTAAGAGTGGCAAAACACTTTATGAGTCCAGAGGCCAAAATGTGCTAGGGAAAAATACCAAAATAACCGTTGGTATATCCGATGACCTGTTTGGTCAAATGGAGGACATGGAAGATACAGTGCTTGTTTTATTTCTTAAATCAGAATAAATTTATTTTATTTTATTTATTTTATTTTATTTTATTTTATTTTATTTTATTTTATTTCTTTTCTTTTCTTTTCTTTTCTTTTCTTTTGATTTTATTTTAGTCTTTCCAGTACAGTTGTCTCCATTCCCCCCCACCTTTTCCCCCTGCCCCACCTATCCCCACCTCCCACCCTCGATCTTACCCCATTTGGCTTTGTCCATATGTCCTTTATACATGTTCCTAATGGCCCTTCCCCTATTATCCCCCATTATCCCTCTCCCTCCTCCCCTCTGATTACTGCCAGTTTGTTCTTTATTTCTTGTTCAATTACAGATGTCCCGATTTTAACTTCATTGCTCTGCCTTGCCATGATTCCTGTTCCATCTTGCTCAGTCAATCCCCACCCTACTATTATCTCACAACTGGCACAATGGCAAGAACTATAGCTAATGCATCAGAGTTCTGAAAGCAGAACATATGATGAATTATTGTCTTACTGGACAGTTTTACTTCATATTATTCGATAAGGGGAAGGATGTCTTTGAAACAAGGATTCTACAACAGGCATTGCAAGTAAGGTATATGATTTCAGAAAAACAGAGAGAAAAAAATTACCTGTGATTATTTTTTGGATTAAATGCTAAAATAGACACATGAATCATAATGTAAAGGTGGGTTTATATTCATAACTTGATGAATAACAGAACCCAAATTCTTGATTGGTGAAACTGTGTTAACCAGAAGAAAGGTCTCTAGTGCCTGGCCACAGAACTCTATATTTGTTTATCTTCCTATTGATGTATTGATCCATTATCTGAATGAAGACACAATATTCTTGCTTGCAGAATTTGCTGATGACTCAATTCTGAGATGGATAACAAGTAAGATGGATCAAAATCTGAAGATTCAAACTTACTTATAGGTTAGAAGAATTCCCAACCTATATAATAATAATGAGAGGAAATTTAATTGGGGTAATTATGAAGTTCTTCAAATTGATTTAAGATAGAAACATTCATAGAATTTCTATTGCACAAATCAAAACAGAGAATGGCTTAGTATCATAACATTATTATTTAAAAGAGTGTGGGCCTTTCATTTTATTACTGACTGTATAAAGGCTAACAATACAGTACAATGGTGTGAGAAACGTGGGTTCTATTAAAAGAATCAAAGACAGAAAACTGTACAGGAACAACAATTAAAGTAAAATAAATAAATAAATAAATAAATAAATAAAATGGGGACAAAAAGAACTTTCCCAACACCTATCTATATAATTAAATAAGAAAACATGTGGAAACAGAAAACACAGTAATTGGCACATTGTTAGAGATTTCTAAGTATCTATTGAATAAATAAGTAAATAAAATAAAAAAATAAAAGAATCAAAGAGTACAAGAAAAGGTGGGTCATACATTTCTAAAGCAATCTCATAAGTTTTGTGTGTTGTTTATTTTTATTTATTTATTTATTTTTTCAATTTTCTTTTATTTTATCTTAACCTTTGTTCTTGTACAGTTTTCTGTCTTTTACTCCCATCCCAGCCCACTGCCCCAGCTCTCCCCATCTCCCTCCCATATCCAATCCCCCCAGATTTTGTCCATGTGTATTTTATACTTGTTGCTCTAAACCCTTCCCCTTTGCCCCTGAAATTCCCTCCCTGCACCCCTCTGGTGACTGTCAGCCTGTTCTCAATTTCAGTGTCTTTGGTTATATTATGCTTGTTTGTTTGTTTTGTTGATTAAGTTCCTGTTAAAGGTGAGATCATATGGTATTTGTCTTTCACTGCCTGGCTTGTTTCGCTTAGCATAATGCTCTCCAGTTCCATCCATGCTGTGGCGAAGGGTAGGACCTCCTTCTTTCTTTCTGCTGCATAGAATTCCATTGTGTAAATGTACCATAGTTTCTTGATCCATTCATTTACTCATGGGCACCTAGGTTGCTTCCAACACTTGGCTATTGTAAATTGTGCTGCTATGAGCATTGGGGTGCATAGATTCTTTTGGATTGGTGTCTCAGGGTTCTTAGGATATAATCCCAGCAGTCGAATTGCTGGGTCAAAAGGCAGATCCATTTTTAGTTTTCTTGGAAAATTCCATACTGTTTTCCACAGTGGTTTTACCAGTTTGCAATCCCACCTACAGTGCACTAGGTTTCCCTTTTCTCCACAAACTATCCAACACTTGTTGTTTGTTGCTTTGTTTATGATGGCCATTCTGACTGGTGTGAGGTGGTATCTCATGGTGGTTTTAATTTGCATCTCTGTGATAGCTAGCCATACTGAGCATTTTTTCATGTGCGTCTGGATCCTCTGTATGTCCTCCTTGGAGAAGTGTCTGTTCAACAGATACTTTGCTCATTTTTTATTGGGTTGCTTGTCTTCTTAGAGTGGAGTCATGTAAGTTCTTTACATATTTTGGAGATTAAACCCTTGTCTGATGTATCATTGGTAAATGTTTTCCTATACAGTCAGTTCTCCTTTTATTTTAATACTGTTTTCTTTAGCTGTGCTTTTTATTTTGATGAGATCCCATTTATTTATTATTTCCTTTATGTCCCTTGCTTTAGGGAACACATCAGTAAACATGTTGCTGTGTGAAATATCTGAGATTTTCCTGCCTATGTTCTCCTCTAGGACATTAATGGTATCACAGCTTATATTTAAATCTTTTATCCACTTTGAATTTATTTTTGTGTATGGTGGAGGTTGGTGCTCGAGTTTCTTTTTTTTCTTTTTTTTTTTTTTTGCATGTAGCTGTCTAGTTCTCCCAACACCACTTGTTGAAGAGGCTATTTTTACTTCATTTTGTGTTGCTGGCCCCTTTGTTGAATATTAATTGACTGTAGAGACTTGGGTTTATTTCTGGGCTCTATCTTCTATTCCACTGGTCCATGTGCCTGTTTTTATGCCAGTACCAGGCTGTTTTGACTACAGTGGCCTTGTAATACAGTTTGGTGTCAGGTATTGTGGTCCCTCCTACTTAACACTTCTTTCTCAAAATTGCTGCAGCTATTCCAGGTCATTTATAGTTCCATATAAATTTTTGAAGTGTTTGTTCTATGTCTGTGAAATATGCCATTGGTATCTTAACAGGTATTGCATTGATTCTGTAAACTGCTTTGGGTAGGATGGACATTTTGATGATGTTAATTCTTCCGATCCATGAACACATTATAGGTTTCCATTTGTTTGTGTCTTCTGTGATTTCTTTCCTCAGCATTATGTAGTTTTCTGCATATAGGTCTTTTCCCTCCTTGGTTAGGTTTATTCTGAGGTATTTTATTTTTCTTTTTGCTATATTGAATGGAATTTTTTTTCTTGATTTCTGCTTCTGCTGTTTCATTGTTGGTATACAAAAAATGCCTTTGATTTCAGGATATTGACTTTGTATCTGGCTGTTTGGCCAAATTTATTTATTAGGTCGAGCAGCTTTTTGGCCAAGTCTATAGGATTTTCTATGTACACTATCATGTCCTCTGCAAACAATGATAGTTTTGTTTCCTCCTTTCCAATTTGGATGCCTTTTATTACCTTTTCTTGTCAAATCGCTGTGGCTAAGGCTTCCAATACTATATTTAATAGAAGTTGTGAAAGTGGACAACCTTTTCTTGTTCCTGATCTTAGTGGAAAAGATTTTAGTTTTTGCCCATTAAGTATGATGTTGGCTGTAGGCCTCTCATATATGGCCTTTATTATGTTGAGGAATGCTCCCTCTACTCCCAGTTTGCTTAATGTTTTTATCATAAATGGGTGCTGTACCTTATCAAATGCTTTTTCTGCATCTATTGACATAATCATGTGATTTTTGTCTTTGTTTTTGATTATGTGATGTATTACATTTACTGATTGGCGAATATTGAAACATCCTTGTATCCCTGGGATGAATCCCTCTTGGTAATGTTGTATGATCTTTTTAATGTATTGTTGGATGCAGTTTGCCAATATTTCATTGAGAAATTTAGCATCTATGTTCATCAGCGATATTGGCCTGAAGTTTTCTTTCTCTTTTGTGTCTTTATCTGGTTTTGGGATTAGGATGATGCTGGCTTCATAAAAAGAGTTTGGGAGTCTTTCATCATTTTGGATATTTTCAGATAGTCTGTGAAGGATAGTGGTTAGTTCTTCCTTAAATGCTTTGTAAAATTCTCCTGTGAAACTATCTGGTCCAGGTGTTTTGTGTGTCTGGAGTTTTTTGATTACTGCTTCACTTTCATCTGCTGTTATTGGTCTCTTCAGGCTTTCTGCTTCTTCACTGAGTTTTAGAAAATTATATTTTTCTAGAAACTTTTCCATTTCACCTAGGTTTTCAAGTTTCTTGGTGTACAGTTCTTCATAGTAATTTCTTAGAATCCTTTGTTTTTCTGTGATGTCAGTTGTAATCTCTCCTCTTTCATTTCTGATTGTGTTTATTTGAGTCCTTTCTGTTTTTTTCTTGATGAGCCTGTTTAAAGGCTTGTCAATTTTGTTTATCTTTCAAAGAACCAGCTCCTGGATTCATTGATCCTTAGAATTGTGCTTTTAGTCTCTATGTCATTTAATTCTGCTCTGAGCTTGCTTATTTTCTTCCTTCTACTTGCTTTGGGCTGTTTTTGTTGTTGTTCCTCAAGTTCTTGTAGGGGTAGGTTTAGGTGGTTTGTTTGAAATGTTTCTATCTTTTTTAGGTAGGCCTGTATCTCTCTGAACTTCCTTCTGAGGACTGCCTTCACTGTGTCCCATAAGTTTTGGGTCATTGTGAGTACATTTTCATTTGTTTCCAGAAACTTTTTGATTTCCTTCCTAATTTCATTCTTGACTCATTCATTGTTTAATAGCATGCTATTTGATCTCCATGATTTTGAGGGTTTTCAGTTTTCCCTTGGGGTTGATTTATAATTTCAGTCCCTTGTGGTCAGAAAAAATGCTTGATATGATTTCAATTTTCTTGAATTTGTTTAGGCTTGTTTTGTGTCCTATCATGTGGTCCATCTTTGAAAATTTTGCATGTGCATTTGAAAAGAATGTGTATTTAATTTCTTTGGGATGAAGGGCTCTCTATATATATATCACTTAAGTGCATTTTATCAAGAGTGTTGTTCAATGCCACAATATCTTTGTTGATATTTTTTTTGGATGATCTGACCATTTTTAAAAACTGGGGTGTTAAAATCCCCTACTATCATTGTGTTGCTGCCAATATCTTTCTTGAAGTCCTCTAAGATTTCTTTATGTATTTAGGCGCTCCTATGTTGGGTACATATATATTTACAGTGTTTATGTCTTCTTGGTGATTTCTTCCTTTGAGTAGTATGAAGTAACCTTCTGGATCTCTCTTTATGACTCTTCTTTTGAATTCTATTTTGTCTGATATGAGTATTTCTACCCTGTCTTTTTCTTCCTCTCCACTTGCGTGGAATATATTTTTTCCAGCCCCTCACTTTGAGTCTGTGTAGGTCTTTTGTCCTGAGGTGGGTCTCTTGCAGGCAGCATATTTGTGGGTCATGCTCTCTTATCCATTCAGCTATTTTATGTCTTTTGACTGGAGCATTTAATCCATTTATGTTTAAGTTTATTATTGATAGGTATTTATTCATTGCCTTTTTCATACCGTGTCTCTCTCTCTGTCTCTGTCTCTGTGTCTGTCTCTGTCTCTCTCTCTCTCTCTCTTCCTTCTTTCCATTCCTTAAAGCAGTCCCTTTAGTACCTCTTGAAGAACTGGTTTGGCAGAGGTGTATTCTTTTAGAGTTCTTTTGTTTGGGAAGCTCCTTATTTAGCCTTCTATCTTGATTGAAAGCCTTGCTGGGTAAAGTAGTCTTGGTTGCAGGCCTTTGGTTCTCATTACTTGGAATACTGCTTGCCATTTTCTTCTGGCTTGGAGCATTTCCATTAAGAAGTCAGCTGCTAACCTAATCGGGGCTCCCTTGTATGTTACTTCCTTTTTCTCCCTTGCTGCCTTTAAGATTCTCTCTTTGTCTTGGAATTTTGCCATTTTAATTATGATGTGTCTTGAAGTGGGCCTCTTTGGGTTCCTCTTGAATGGGACTCTCTGTGATTCCTGGGTTTGTGTGACTTTTTCTCTCATAAAATTAGGGAAGTTTTCCCTCATTACTTTTTCAAATAGGTTTTCTATCCCTTGCTGTTCTTCTCCTTCTGGAATCCCTATTATACGGCTATTATTATGTTTCATATTGTCTTGCATGTCTCTTAATCCCTCTTCATTCTTTCTGAGTCTCTTTTCTTTTTCTTGCTCTTTCTGGGTGTTTTATTCTACTTCATCCTCCAACTCGCAGATCCAGTCTTTTGCTTCATGGATTCTGCCTTTCATTCCTTCCACTGTGTTCTTCAGTTCAGAAATGGTATTTTTCATTTCCTCTTGGCCCTTGTTGATAGTTACTATTTCCTTTTTCACGTTGATATAGTTCACAGTGAGTTTATTGCAGCTTCCCTGTAGTTCCTCGTAGCTCGTTGAGAGCTCATGGAGCTTCCTGGCAACCACTTATTTGAACTCAATATCTGATAGCTGAGTTGCCTCTGTTTCATTTAGCATTCTTTCTGGGACTTCCTCCTTTCCTTTCATTTGGAGATTGTTTCTTTGTCTTCCCATTGTTTTTGAGGCTCTTCTTGTTAACCTCAGCTTCTTAAATTTATCTGTTCTGGATCCCTGGGTTTATGGTGTGAACTTCTGTGGTAGAATACCTCTGATATTCAGTGGTGCAGTCTCCATTGGGTATCCTGGTGTTCACACCTTCCACTGTCTCAACTGTTGGGATGCTCCCTCTTTGGGGCCAAGTTCTATTTTTCACAGTTCCAGGTTTTTGTTTGTTTATTTGCTTTTGTCTCACTTGTGGTTATTTGAAAAGAGAAAAGAGGAAGAAAGATATGAAAAAGAAGAAAAAGGATGAAGGAACTGGAGATAAAATCAGAAAGAAAGGAAGAAGGAATAAAACAAGAAAGAAGTAAAGGGAAGCAAAAGGAGTTGAGGGGTAAAAAAGACAAAAATGAAAAAATAATGAAAAAATTATTTAAAAAACAAAACAAAACAAACAAAGAAATAAACAAACAAACAAAAAACCCTCTTGCTGCTTTCAAACTTGCCAAGCCTGTTTTTCTGGTCTTGCTGGCTGCAGTGTCCGAGGGGTAATGGTATCACTTTTCTCCTTGTTCAGCATTCAGTTATCTTTGGGCTACTCTCCCCAGGGCTAGCCTGGTGCCTCTCTGCACAGGACCTTTGGGGCATTTTTCTGAGTTGCCTGGGGAGCATGCACTTTCCTGAGTTTATGGGTGTGAACCTGGGTCTCGTACGTGGTGTATGCCTACCGCAAGTTTTCGGGTGTGGGTTTCAGATTTCCTGTTTTGCATGCACTCACCCTAATTTCACGGGAGCGAGCTCTGGGTTTCCTATGGATCACTCCCCTTCCCCCGGTTCCTGGTGTGGGCTACGTGTCTCTGGTCGCGGAGTTGTTTCCGTTCATTCATGTGTGCCTTTGGTCACGCAGCCATCTGTTGTTGCATGCACGAATGCCTATAATCACACAGTTGTCTCACTTTGCGCACGGGAGCCTTCAGTCGCATGGGCACCTTGGGTCATGCAGCCTTCTGATGTCACCTGCAGACTCAGCTTCCTCCCTAGATTCCTGTGGCAGGCCGGGCAAGTGCCAGGCCCGGGGCCTCAGCCACCCTGGTCTATGCGCTGATCCCTGGGCTCTTAATGTTCTGAAGTACTCTCCTTACCATCTGGTTTCTCAATGTCCACTACAACCTTCAATCTCCTATTTTCAAATATGCTGTGTTTTTGCTGGTTGTTTGCTCTGTTCCTCCGTAGGTTGGTCAGATTTTTCTCCTGTGTTTAGGGCAAAGTGGAATCTGTTCCCTCCTACCATGCTGCCATCTTCCTTCCTTCTCCTTTTTATTTTTATTGATGATCTGTTGCCATCCCTACAAAGGGATGGCCTGATAATATTATGCCAGGTGAGAAATGATGGAACAAAATAGGAATATTAATTCTAGAGGAGAAGAAGCTTAAAAGGTATCTAAAACCTGCTTTTATTTATTTTAAATCTGTATTGTGGAAGAAGGATTAAACTCCCTCTGTAATTTTAATACCTAGAACAATTATTTTCTTAGTATCTTATATGTTCTAGGTATTATTTTAGGTGCTGGAAATAAAGCATTGAAAAAATAAGTATAGTCTGTGCCCTTGTAGTATTTATATTCCAGTGAAAGGAGAAATGATAAACAGAAAAGGTGATTACATAATATAATGCCAGCTAGAGAGGCAGGATAGTGCTTTTTAAAAGCAGTCTCTGGAGCTAGACTGCTTTTTAATACTTGCTCAAATACTTGCTTCAAATACTTGCTCATCTGCTAACTGACTCTGTGATAATGTACATTACCTACTCTTTCTGTGCCTCAGTTTTCTCATATGTAAAATGGACATATTAGTAGTTCCTAACTCAAAGAAGTTTCTACAAGTTAAATGAGTCATCCCATGAAAGTTCTCTGGACAGTGCCTGGCATATAATAAGTATTCAATAAGTAATACTTATTATTGTTATAAGCATTCTGAAGAAACAAAAATGTAAGGTGACAGATGGAAGAATGTAAAAAATGAACATCAGTCCAGAGAGTGCTTGATGGAGGGTGAAAGCAGGCAGATTGTAATTGTGATGGATTCTAGCTGTACACTTTTCCACATCCTCATCTGTCCCTGTGTCCTCTCCTGTGTTTGCCTGGACCATCTTTGTTTACCTTTTGAAACCAACATTACAGAGCACCTCACCTGGAAGGCTGAACAGATCCCTTTTGTAACTAGATTTGGTTACCCCTTTCTCTATGCTATTTTGATTTTTAAAATTTATTGCCATGTATAGGGTCCAGCACAAATAATGCTAATTTTTACTACAAAATGCTTTATTACAAAATCATAAGTATGTAAATCTGTAACATAACCATGTCGCACTCAAGCACACCATGTGACATTTTAGGTGAAATGTTTAAATTAAAACTATAAATTATTACACCCATGTTATTACTCTACCAACCACACTCAAGCAGGTGTTACTTATGCTGGACCCTGTATTATACTCAAATGTTTGAGAAGGACTAAGGCTAAGATCTAATGCTTAAGATCACAGGTTCTGGAATTCAAATGGAACTGAGTTTGAATTACTAGTCTGTCAAAAGCTATCTGTTTTACCTTGAATAATCACTTAGTATCTCCAATCTTTGGTTTCCTCATTCATAAATGAAGGAAAATAATGTATTTTTAAGAATCAAACACAATAATGTCTACCAGAGGCAGTATAAGGTTTTAACCTGAGTTTTGCCACTTAGTTATTTGAACTTGGACAAGCCATTCAGCTTTTCAGAATTTCATTTTCCTAATCTATAATGAGGGCAATAGTACCTTTTGATAGAATTATTGTGAGAATCAGAAATAATGTATATAAAGTGCCTGAAATACAGTAGGTGTTCAGTAAGTTATATAGTTGTCAATTTGAATTTGGTTAGCAATTAGAACTTTTAAAAAATGAAGTGTGTTGCTTTTTGAAGTCATAAGCTCCTTGTCACAAGAGGTGTACATTGTAGATGGCAATATACTGGAGACACTGTAGGGGGGGATTTTTGCAGTGGCATATAGTATAGAGGATGTCATGGCTTCCCACATTTTCATCTATGGAGCAGCTGCCTCATCTTTCTCAAGTCTAATTTAATAGGTCTGGGGTAAGACCCACAAATCTAGGTTACCACTATATTGTCTCCAAATCAAATGTTAATAATTTTGTAAATCAGAGTTAAGTTTGTAAGTCATGTGCTTCACTAATTTCATCAAATTAGCTGCCCATCTCAACCCTCCCTTCCCAGGGTTCTACTGTTTGCACCCACACATATCATTATTGGTTTCTTAAGTACAATAAATTCAAGAAAAATATTTTTAAAGATTTTATTTATTTAATTTTAAAGAGAGAGTAAGGGAGGGAGAAAGAGAGGGAGAGAAACATCAATGTGGGAGAGATACATGGATCTGCAGTCTCTCATATACCCCTGACTAGGAACCTGGCACACAACCCAGGCATGTGCCCTGACTGGGAAATGAACTGGCAAACTTTTGGTTCAAAGGCTGGCACCCAACACACTGAACCACATCAACCAGGGCTCAAGAAAAATATTTTAATTCTTATTTATGTGCTCATTTATTTATTTGTTCATTCATTCATTAAGTTTATGTAGAGTCAAGCTATTATGATACATGCAAGAATCATAATTTCTTTGTGTGTCAGGGAATTAGTTGGCATTATTTTCCTCCTTATTATTCAATTACTTTTTCACTTAATATTATCCTGTCATCATCAAAGTTCTTCTGAGATGTTTTCAAATTCTGGATTTGCATAATTGGAAGTTACCACAGTAAACCAATTTTGTAAGTTAAGAGCACATATGTCATGTGCCCTCGGGCAAGAAAATTGTTGCTGAATATCAACTACCCCATCTGGAAAGAGGGAAGAAAAAAATGCAAATAACTTATTACTTGTAAAGCATTTAAATGAAAGTGTTATCTACTGTGTGGTTTTCATTAATTTTGATATTTAGAGATTGTTTTGTTCTAAATGAAATTCAACACCTGAATTCATTTATTATTTTTAAAGATTTTATTTTTTTTTTTCATTTTTAGAAGGCTTAAATAGCAAGGAGGTTTAATTCAAAGTGGAAATTTAATTGCACTTGATACTTAATATATAGAAGACACGTAAAGAAAATATACCTAGGGAATCTTGAGAAAAAAGAGAAAAGTCATTCAAGATGGAATTATTCTGTGAAAATAAAGTTTCTGTTTAACTGTATGAATTATTTATTGAAAATATTGGTAAGAGCTGAATCTGTGAACTCTTCTACTTGGGAAATTGTTTCAGAAATGCTTATTTTGAGGTTTTACATATTTCAAGTATCACGACTCCTTACAGCTTCTTTGTTTTACTTTTAACATGGACATTTGTGTACCATTTATGATAATGCACATCTTAAAGAGATTCTTTTGAAGGACTGCAAAACACAATTATGAAAAGCAACTCTTTATGTTCCCTTTAAGACCTTTGTAAAGGAAGTGTTTGAGGATAAAAAAAATATTTGGCTGGGAAGGACAACTGGGGAGTGAGACAAACCGTGCAATCCAATGTTCCAGCTCAGGGAAATAAAGACTCAGAGCTGTAAAAACCTGTGGGGGATTGTGGTGGCAGTGGGAGAGATTCCCAGTCGCAACAGAAGAGTTTATTGGAGAGATCCACAGGGTTCTAGAAAGTACCCAAACCCATTCATGTGAGAATCAGCACCAGAAGGGCCCAATTTGCTTGTGGGTACTGGGGGGAACTGACTGAAAGCCAACTGAGAGCAGAGCCAGTGGCATTGTTCCCTCTCAGACCCCTCCCCAATATACAGTGCCACAATGCAGCAAGGTGGGTTGCTCCACCTTGCCAAATACCTAAGGCTCTGCCCCTTACTATGTAATAGGCTCTCTGAGACAAAACAATATATGGCCCAAATAAAGAGCAGATCAAAACTCCAAAAATAAAACTAAGTGATAAAGAGATAGCCAACCTATCAGATGCAGGGTTCAAAATACTGGTAATCAGGATGCTCACAGAAATGGTCGAGTATGGTCACAAAATATAGGAAGAAGTGAAGACTAAGCAAAGTGCAATAAAGGAAAATATACCAACAGTGACAGGAAGGAAACTGGACTCAAATCAATGGTTTGAACCAGAAGGAAGAAATAAAACTTCTACCAGGACAGAATGAAGAAACAAGAATTCAAAAAAAAAAAAAAAAGATGAAGAGAGGCTTAAGAACCTCTGAGAGAACTTTAAATGTTTCAACATCTGAATCATAAGAGTGCCAGAAGAAGAAGAGGAAGAAAAAGAAATTGTAAACTTATTTTAAAAAATAATGAAGGAAACCGTCCCCAATCTGCCAAAGGAAATAGACTTCTAGGAAGTCCAGGAAGCTCAGAGAGTCCCAAAGAATTTGGACCCAAGGAAGCATACAGCAAAGCACATCAAAATTACATTACCCAATATGAAAGATAAGGAAAGAATCTTCAAAGCAACAAGAGAAGAGAGTTACCTACAAAGCAGTTCCTAAAAGAGTATCAGATGATTTCTCAAAAGAAACCTTACAAGCAAGAAGGGGCTGGAAAGAAGTATTCAAAGTACTGAAAGGCAAGGACCTACAACCAAGATTACTCTATCCAGCAAAGCTGTCACGTAAAGTGGGAGGGCAGATAAAGTGCTTCCCAGATAAGGTCAAGTTAAAGGAGTTCACCATTACTAAGCCCTTATTATGTGAAATGTTGAAGGGACTTACCTAAGAAACAGAATAAGGTAAAAAACTATAAACAGTAAAATGACAACTCACTCAAAACTGTCGACAACTGAACCTAAAAAAAAAAAATGAAAACAAAAGGTAAGCAAACAACCAGAACAGAAACAGAATCAGATAAATGAACATCGCATGAAGGGTTTTCAGTGGGGAGGGGGAATAATACAGCAGGGGGTGAAGATACAGGGAATAAGAAGTGTAATTGGTAGGCATAAAATAGACAGGGGGATGCTAAAAATAGTGCAGGAAATGTAGAAGCCAAAGAACTTATATGTATGACCCATGGACATGAACTAAGGTGGAGGAATGCTGGTGGGAGGGAGGTGCAGAGGAGAGGAGAATAAAGGGGAGAAAAATGGGACAACTGTAATAGCATAATCAATAAAATATATTTAAAGACAAAAAAGAGAAATATTTACATTTTTGCTCTGACCAGGGCAGGTCAATTGGATGAGCATTCTCCCACAAAACAAAAGGTCGTCAGTTCCATTTCCAGTCAGGACACATGCCTGGGTTGTGGGTTTGGGCCCCAGTTGAGGTGTGGACCAAAAGGCAATCAATTGATGTTTCTCTCACACATCCGTGTTTCTCTCCCTCTTTTCCTCCCTCCCCCCTCTCTAAAAATAAATAAATAAATAAAACCTTTAAAAAAGCAAGTATTTGGTTTTTAAACAAAAGTACTATGAACTGAGTTTTATTATAGCTGAAAATCCTATTAGGTTTTTAAAAACTCTTTAAGCTCCTCTTTCTTTTCATTTTAATTTTTAGTATTTCTTTTTCCTATAGGAAAGAAACTTTTGGTTACACTTTGACAAATCTACCTGTCTTTTTTTTTTTCTGCATTATTTAGTTGCAGAGGGTGGATAAAATTCAACAAGGTTAAGAGAGATAATCTTTTTCTAAATTAACTAATTCTACACCATTTCTCATTAGGCTAAGAATTGAATGAAACAATAAATCAGAATTTCCCCACACTATGGAAGAATCATTTAATTTTAACAGAATGTCAAATCAATCATTAAAGGTAACAAAGATGGAGTATATGCAGAAGAACTTGCAAAAGAGTTATGATTCTATTATAATTATATCAATTTATTTTTTTAGATTTTAATATATATTTTATTGATTATGCTATTACAGTTGTCCCATTTCCCCCCTTCATTCCCCTCCACCCTGCATATGGCCTCCCACCCACAGTCCCCCCTTTAGTTCATGTCCATGTGTCATAAATTATTTAGCTTCTACATTTCCCATGCTATTCTTGCCCTCCCCCCGTCTATTTTCTACCCACTGTCTATGCTACTTATTCTCTGTACCTTTTCCCCCTCTCTCCTCCTCCCACTCTCCTGTTGATAACCCTCCATGTGATCTCCATTTCTGTGGTTCTGTTCCTGTCCTACTTGTTTGCTTAGTTTGTTTTTGTTTTTGTTTTAGGTGTGGGTGTTAATGATTGTAAGTTTGCTGTCATCTTACTGTTCACATCTTTTATCTTCTTTTTCTTAGATAAGTCCCTTTAACATTTCATATAATAAGGGCTTGGTGATGATCCAATTTATTTTTAATGAAAGTATTTTCCTGTAGTTATTTTGATAACCTGTCTGAAAATTTACCTCCTATTTTGCTCTGCAGTAAGTATCCTGCTGGCGGCTAATGTAGGTGGTTGCCAGAATTATCTTTCTATTTGGTCAATAAGAAGTTAATAATTTTGCTGGTGATGACATAAAAGATGAGAACAGCCTAGATCCCTTGAGGATTTAGGTTAGTTACTTGGCTTTAAAGTTGTTTGACCAATAAGAAGTTGCAAAAAAAGGATCTATCCATACAAATATGTGGATGTCTGATATCCTTCTAACTTGTTCTTTGCTGGTGGATTTTGATTGCCTAAACCTGGCACTGTTGCTTTTTGAGTTAGTAGGTTAAAGTCTATTTTTTTTCAGAGAGGCATACTTAGCTGAAGTAATTACTATGACACTTAATATTTTGTTTTCTAGGGATAAACTTATTTTTCTGTTTATGTATTTCAGTGTTTATGAAACTTATATGACTAATGGCTATTTAAGATACTAAGAGGCAACTGTTCTATCCCCAGAAACACTCTTTTGTTTAGCATCTTGTCCAGTCTTCTCAGAATCCACCTGGATGGTTTGATCCATATCCATATTTAAGCATCTTATCTATAAAATAATCATAGGGCATTTTTGTTTTATATTTTGCTGAAATCAACATACTTTACATGTAAACAATGCATGTTCTTTAAAATTCCAATTCCCTTCCCTTCCTTGCTTCTTCAAGTACCTATGAGATAAAATTGTTAAGTTAATTTATCATATGCTTTCAAAATACTGAGACTTTAAGCATATTTTTGAAATTGAAGTCTCCATTAAGATTTCTTTTGCCATTTTCCAATTGTGTGATAGCTACTAGAAAGTATCTATGTCCTCCATGTTGCCAAACAATTTGTACAGAATTCCCACTATGAAATTATTTTGATAGTTCTCCTTAACATCCTTGTGTCTCTAGATTCATAAATTTCTTTTCCACTCTTTATCTTCACAACATATGACTTTCTCTCTCCTGTTAAATCTATTTTGAGCCCTGGCTGGTGTGGCTCAGTGGATTGAGCACTGGCCTGAAAACTAAAGGGTCACTGGTTTGTTTCCCAGCCAGGGAACATGCCTGGGTTGTGGACCAGGTCTCCAGTAGGGGGCATGTGAGAGGCGATGACACATAGATATTACCCTCCCTCTCTTTTTCCTACTCGTACCTTCTCTATGAAAATAAATAAAACCTTTAGGAAAAAAGATAAAAAATCTATTTTGAAACAAATTATTACCTTTAATTGCAATTTTTTATTGAGTATCATCCAAGCAAGCCTGAGTGACAGTTATTCAACTCTGTTTAAGTCTTTTTATGAGAAATTTAAGATGCTTTCATTTATTATCTATATTCTTGCCATTAATATAAAACATCTGAAGCTAAAACTATGGCCTTCAAATAGCTTTCCTATTATTTTCTCATGAGAATTTCTGAGATGTTTTTCCAAGTGCTTTTTAAATTTTTTTTTTTTGCTTTGTCCCATGCATTGTCATACATTAAATTTGGGCACACAGTCTTTTAAAGGCATTTTCTCTTTCTTTGTATAGTTTCAGTTTAAATCTTCTTAATAAGATTGGAAAATCTCCCTTCAAATATTTTCCCCCAGGTTTTCCTAATATGAATCCTCTCTCTTACATGGTCAAGACAATAACATTCTGTTCATTGGCACTTCTATGTTCCCTACATAGTCTTTATGGTCTTTCATTGTCCCTAATTATCTGTGCCATGGGAGGTATTTCTTAAACCCTTTCCCCCTCTCCTTCAAGGGGATCATATTGTATTTATAACATTAGTAACTGGTGAGCTTTACAGTCAGGAATCCAAAGTAAAACATACTCTACAGGTCAATGAAATACCATTTTCCTTTATTGTCCATCCTTATCTTCTTTATCTACTGTGTTTCAAGTTGAACTATTATCCTTTATGGTTTCCTTTGAAGATAACTTTCCTTGTATAAATGGCTCATGTACACTGCTACAATAATTGTGCAGTTTGTCATGCCTTTTTGACATCTAGGTTCTTGGCAATGAATGCTACTTTCGGAGTAAACATCATATAATTGTTCAACTTCATTACCATTTTTTACTTTTAAAACTACCTGAATCTTATACGGAAAAATGCAAGTCTCAATATTCCAGTGGATCATGGAATAATCCTGAGATTGGAAGGCATTTATATAGTTCATTCAGTCATCTCTTTCTTTTTATTTTTTAAAAGATTGACAGATTTTATTAGAAATGAAAACTTCTGTTTATTTTTTATTTATATTTTATTTTGAAAGAGCTTCAATTTTCAGGATTAAAGAAGGATGCTGCATTTGAATTATGCTTATTGCCTTTTGTCAATGCTGAAATCTTTTAAACCTGGTAAGCAATCTATAATCACTTTTCTCCAATGCAATCTATACATATCTTTACATCCCACATTATACATTTGCAGATTTTAAAAAATGAGGTACCCTGCTATGTTATTTAACTTGTGGACCATAAAATGTATATGATGCAATTATGCTATATGGTGATTGAGCAGAGCTTCATTCTTCTAGTACATTTAGGAAAAATTAGGGATGAGCTTATTAAATATTATTTTCAATGTATAAAGATAAAGAACATCAAAATTAGTTATTTAATACAAATCAATAGTGAAAATATTGCATTACACCAGGTACAGAATTTGTATTAGAAAAAGATACTGTTCTGTTGGGTACCACCCTGCCTGGATTCAGAAGCTGTAACTCTCCATGACTAAGGCTAAGTGAGAGACCTTAGAACCCTAAGCCACTAAGGGGACAAAGCTTATCCCCCAGGCAGGAGCACTGCCACTGCCCACTTTACTTCACCCTGCCTGGTCCCGAGTGCATGACTGGTTAGCCAATGATGGGTAAGATTCCTCAAGGGAAGGATTATCTAAGACAGGCATGGTCACAAAGGAGCCCACAGGGAAGGACTTGGGGGGCTATGGAGAAAGGGGGTGATGGACCATTGCCCCTTGGCTTTGACATAAGCCTGAGTCCTCATTCTGTCTGCAAGAAGTCTCCTAATCTCTTGGCTGCCTTATTTCCCATGCTCAACCTAAGCCTGAAACAATGCTGGAGGTGGGTGCAGGCCTGTGCTGGAAAGGGTTGGTCTGCTGGGGCGATCAGGCTTAAGAAAGAATGCATAAAATACTGTGAAACCTGCTTTGCTAATACCTTCAATTTAAATGACAAGGGTCTAAGCATGAAATGAGTTTGTTTCCCCAAACTTTTATGGCCCTTTAGCTATTTGGCCCTGACTCAAAATAGGCCCTCAGAGTTCTTTGAATGTTATCTGTTTGATCATTACTGCCTGACAATGATTGATGAGCTTTCCATGTATGCCCTGTATTCCTATGCAAATTAAAGTCAATAAAAGCTTGTCAAGGCAAGGGTCAGTGCACTCTCCCCTTGAGAGAGTGGCCGTACTGTCCTTTCCTCCACAGGACTCAGTAGTCCATGTTAATATGTCTCATCTCAGCCACAATGCTGCAAACACTATGGGCTGGAGTCAGCATCAATGTTCTACTTAGAGGAAAAATGTGAAGAGATATTCAAAAGATATTTATCAAAATTTTTGTGCCAATCATTTTTTAATCCAAACTTTGAAAGTAAAGATAATTCAGCCATCTCTTTTGCTAAAAAAAAAATGACAACAATGATCATATATGGCATATTTACTGTACATGCTTATTCATTTGATTGAAAGGGAATTTAACTTGAGGATATCTAAAATGATGCTAGAGGAGGAGATGCTTATATTAGAGCTAATTTACACCATTTATTTATTTTTCAGTATTCAAGAAATATTTCTTAAGAATCTGTTATGTTAGAGGCATTGCATTGGGTGCAGAAATGTGATATATAAGAAAATCTGATCTATGTTCTCATAAAGAGTATAGTCTGTTAGAATGAAACATCCTCATCAAACAGTCATTATTTTAGACTAAGATACATGTTAGTAATTGAGAGTGGAATCAGAGAAAACAGCATAGAAAAAAATTTCTACCATTTTTATTTTCAATGCCCCAGGTACTCAACTGACCTGGGGCATTGAAGATGTGAAAGCTTTGTGAAACTGGATGGCAATAAATAGTTCCCACTTGCATATGGGTCATTAACAAAGCTTCATGTGATACTGATCTTTTATTGGGTAATAAAAGGAGTGGCCCTATTTTTAGGGAATGCCAACTATCCATTTTAGGTAAAGCAATACATAAAATATAAGTGAATATTTGTAGATATCTCATCTCTCTAGGTCTTAAGATTCTTAGTACCATGTATGATCTCACTCACATTTTGCAATATGGTTCCTTGTACCATGTAAGCAGACAATACATAATTGATGCTTTAAAAGAAAATTGAATGTCAGGAACAGGGAAAAAAGTTCTTGAGGGTACTCGAAGCAGAAGTAAATTTGTAAATCACTGTGAAGTAATATGGACTCTTTTAGCTAATAGCAAGAAGCTTTCCTAACACAATTAAGGAAAACAACTTCCTGGTTCACTATCTTTATTAGAGGAGGCATGTGTGTGTGTAAATATATTTAATAAGCTGAGTATCCATTTATTTGTAAAGCTATCACTTTAAATTTGGTCTACATGGGTAACAGTTTTCACACAGCTGTATCTGTTTCTTTTTATTTTTATAGTTAATTGATTTTCTTTTGTTGTTGTTGCTGTTGTTGTTAAAATACAGTTGTTTCCATTTTCATTCCACCACTTTTCCCCACACCAGCCAACCTAAAAGGGGAAGGAAGGGTTGTCCAGGAGCTGCATCTGTTTCTTATTTACACAGTGAAAAGGAGAAAAGTAGTTTTGTTTTGAAACCTAAATGGAAGAGGTGCTTATTACTGAAGTGTCTTTTTTAAATGATTAGGAAGTAGCCCTGGCTTGTGTGACTCAGAGGATTAAGTGCTGGCTTTCATTCCCAGATAGGAAACATGCCTGGGTTCTGGTCAGGTCCACAGTAGGGGGCACAAGAGGCAACCACTCATTGATGTTTCTCTTCCTCTCTCCCTCCCTCCTTCCCTTCCTAGCTAAAATTAAATAAAATCTTAAAAAAAGAAGTATAGAATGTTCAATTAACAAAAAGGCTAAAAAATGTAGTCACATTGTGACCACATTATGTACATTGACACTGGAAGCAACAGCAGGAACATTTTTTGTATTTCTTCCATTTTCATTTAACCCCTTATATCCCCCTGTCCTCTGCACTCACCATGCTATCATCCATGTGAATGAGTCTTTTTTTTCTTTCTGCTTGATCCCTCCACCACTTAAACTCCCATCCCAATCACTGTATTTCTGCTCTCCATCTATGAGTCTGTCTCTATTTTGCTTGTGCTCTCTGTTCATTAGATTCCACATATAAGTGAAATCATATTGTGTTTGTCTTTCTCTAACTGGCTTATTTCACTTAGCATAGTATTCTCCAGGTCTGTCCATGCAGTCACAAAGAGTAAAGTTTTCTTCTTTTTTATTTCCAAGTAGTATTATATTGTGTAAATGTCCCATAGTTGTTTGATCAGTTCATCTACTGATGGGCACTTGGGTTGCTTTCAAATCTTGGCTATATAAATAATGCTGTAGTGAATATTGGGGTGCTTATGTTCTTTTGAATTGGTGTCTTGGGTTCCTTCAGATATATTCCCAGATATAGGATCAGTGGGTCAAAAGGCACATCCATTTTTAATTTTTTGAGGTATCTCCATACTGCTTTCCCCAGTCGTTGCATTAAGCTTCCCTTTTCTCCACATACTTGCCAGCACTTGTTTGTTGATTTATTGATGATAGCCATTCTGACAGATATGAACTTATATCTCATTGTGCTTTTAATTTGCACTTCTTTAATGATTAGTGATGTTGAGCATCTTTTCATATGTCTATTGGGCATCTGTGTGCCCTTTTTGGAGAAATGTCTATTCAGGTCCTTTGCTGATTTTTTAATTGGATTATTTGGGTTTCTTTGGTGTTGAGTTCTGTAAGTTCTTTATAAATTTTGGACAGTAACCACTTATCAGATATATTCATGAATATGTTATCCCATTCTGCCAGTTGTGTTTTATTTTGTTGATGATTACTTTTGCTGTGCAAAAACTTTTTAGTTTGATGTAGTCCCATTTGTTTATGTTTTCTTTTCATGCCCTTGTCTGAGGAGATAGATGTGATAAAAATTGCTATGAGCAATGTACAAGATTTTACTGCCTATGTTTTATTCTAGGATTTTCTTCTAGGATTTTTATGGGTTCAGATCTGATATTTAAGTCTAATCCATTTTGTTTTTATGTTTTTTTAAAATTTCTCTTTTTCAAATTATTTTATAGTTTTTCAAGTACAGTTGTCTGCATTTTCCTCACACCACACAAACTCCACTCCAGCCTTACCCACCTACACTCACTGCCTTGGTTTTGTCCATGAGTCCTTTATACTTGTTCCTGAAAACACTACCACCCATTATCTCCCCTCCCCTCCCCTGTGGTTGCTGTCAGACTGTTCGTAGTTTCTATGACCCTAGTTATATTTTGCTTGCTTGTTTTGTTGATTAGGTTTCACTGATATGTGAGATCATATGGTATTTGTCCCTAACCCTGGCTAATTTCACTTAGCATAATGTTCTCTAGTTCTATCCATAACATCTTAAAAGATATGAGCTCCTTCTTTCTTTCTGCTGTGTAGTATTCCATTGTGTAAATGTACCACAGTTTTTTCATCCATTCATGTACTGATGGGCACTTAGGTTGCTTCCAGCACTTGGCAATTATAAATTGTGCTGCTATGAACATTGGGGTGCATAGGTTCATTTGGACTGGTATTTCAGGGTACTTAGGTTATAATCCCAGGAGTGAAATGGCCAGGTGAAAACGCAGTTCCATTTTTAGTTTTCTGAGGAAATTCCATACTTTTTTCCACAGTGGTTGCTCCAGTCTGCAATCTGCAGACAACCAAACAATCTGCAAAGCAACCAACAATGCACCAGGGTTTCCTTTATTCACAACCTCTCCAACACTTGATATTTGTTGCTTTGTTTATAATGGCCATTTTCTAAGGTATGAAGTGGTAGCTCACGGTGGTTTTAATTTGCATGTCTCTAATAGCTAGTGATACTGAGCATTTTTTCATAAGTCTCTGGACCCTTTGTGTGTCCTCCATGGAGAAGTGTCTGTTCAAGTCCTTTGCCCATTCTTAAATTGGGTTGTGTGTCTTCCTGGAGTGGAGTTGTGTGAGTTCTTTATATATTTTGGATATCAAAACTTTGTCTGAGGTATCATTGGCAAATATATTTTCCCATTTAGTTTGTTCTCTTTCAGTTTTAATGTTCTTTTCTTTAGCCAAGCAGAAGCTTTTTAATTTGATAGGGTCCCATTTGTTTATTCTTTCCTTTATGTCCCTTGTTCTGGGGAACATAACAGTGAAAACATTGCTGTGTTGAATATCTGAGATTTTCCTGCCTGTGTTCTCCTCTAGGATTTTTGTGGTGACACAACTTATATTTAAGTCTTTTACCTATCTCAAATTCATTTTTGTGTATGGTATAAGTTGGTGATTGAGTTTCATGTTTTTGCATGTAGCTGTCCAGCTCTCCCAACACCATTTGTTGAAGAGGCTATTTTTGCTTCATTTAATGCTTCTGTTCCTTTTTTCAAATATTAGTATAGCATAAATATGTGGGTTTATTTATGGGTTCTCTTTTCTATTTCATTTGTCTAAGTGTCTGTTCTTATGTCAGTACAAGGATGTTTTGGTTGCAGTGGCCTTTTAATACAGCTTGAAATCAAGTGTTGTGATCCCTCCTACTTTGTTGTTCTTTCTCAAAATTACTGTGGGTATATTTGTTTTTTTATGGTTTCACATACATTTTTAAAATGTTTGTTCTCTATCTGTGAAATATGCCATTGGTACTTTAATAAGGATTGCATTGATTCTATAATTGCTCTGGGTAGTATGGACATTTTGATGATGTTAACTCTTCTAATCCATGAGCAAGGTACATGCTTCTGTTTGTTTGTATCTTGCTTAATTTCTTTCTTCAGTGGCATGTGGTTTTCTGAGTACAGTTTCTTCACTTCCTTGGTTAGGTTTATTCCTAGATACTTTATTTTTTCTTCTTCTTATATCAAATGGGATTTTTTTCCTGATTTCTGTTTCTGATATTTCATTGTTGGTGTACAAAAATGCCTTTGATTTCTGAATATTGACTTTGTATCCCACTGTTTTGCCAAATTCATTTATTGGGTTGAGTAGTTTTTTGGTGGACTCTATAGGATTTTCTATGTACACTATCATGTCATCTGCAGTGACAGTTTTGTTTCCTCCTGTCCAATTTGGATGCCATTTATTTCTTTTTCTTGTCGGATTGCTGTGGCTAGGATTTCCAGTAGTATGTTGAATAGGAGTGGTGAACACATACATCCTTGTCTTGTTCTTGATCTTAGTGGAAAGTTTCAGTTTTTGTCCATTGAGTATGATGTTGGCTGTACGTCTCTCATATATGACCTTTAACATGTTGAGACACATTCCCTCTATTCCTACTTTGCTGAGTGATTTTGACATAAATAGCTGTTGTGCCTTATCACATTTTTCTGCATATACTGATATGATCATATGATTTTTCTCTTTCCATTTGTTTATGTGATGTATTATGTTGATTTGCGGATGCTGTACTATCCTTGCATCCATAGGATGAATCCCTACTTGATCATGATGTATGATATTTTTAATGTATTGCTGGATGCAGTTTGGCAATATTTTGTTAAGGAATGTAGCTTCTATGTTCATCAGTGATACTGGCTTGTAGTTTTCTTTCTCTGTTGTGTCTTGATCTTATTTTGGGATTAGGATGATGCTGGCTTCATGAAACAGTTTGGGAGTTTTCTATCTTTTTGGGTTTTTGGAATAGTCTGTGAAGGAAAAGGGGTTAGGTCTTCTTTAAATATTTGTAAAATTCTCCTTTGAAACCGTCCTGTCTAGGGCTTTTTTGTGCCAGTAGTTTTTTGAATAGTCTTTTGATTTCTTCAGTTGTTATTGGCCTCTTCAGGCTTTCTGCTTCTTCTTCTTTCAGTTTTGGAATATTATATTTTTCTAGAAATTTGTCCATTTCACCCTGGTTTTCACATTTCTTGGCCTATAGTTGTTCACAGTAATTTCTTACAAATCTTTTTTTCTGTGGTGTCAGTTGTAATCTCTCCTCTTTCATTTCTGACTGTGTTTATTTGGGTCTTCTCTCTTTTTTTCTTGGTAATTCTGCTTAAAGCCTTTTCAATTTAGTTTATCTTTTCAAAGAACCAGCTCCTTGATTTATTTGTCTTTAGAATCTCTAAAGATCACTAATCTCTGTGTCTTTTTAATCTCTATGTCATTTAATTCTATTCTGATCTTGGTTATTCCCTTCCTTTTACTTGCTCTGGGCTATCTTTGTTCTTGTTCCACTAGTTCTTGTAGATGTAGGGTTAGGTTGTTTATTTGAAATATTTCCATCATCTTTGGTTAGGCCTGTATCACTATAAACTTCCCTCTCAGGACTGCCTTCTTTGTGTCGCATAAGTTTTGGACTGTTGTAAGTTCATTTTCATTTGTTTCCAGAAACTTTGACTTCTTCCTTGATCTCATACTTAACCCATTCATTGTTTAGTACCATGCTATTCAATCTCCATGAGTTGAGTGTTTTGGGTTTTCTTCCTTAAGGTTTGTTTCTAGTTTCAGTCCCTTGTGGTCAGAGAAAGTGTTTGATATGATTTTAAATTTCTTGAATTTGTTGAGGGTTGTTTTGTACTCTATCACATGGTCTATCTTTGAAAATGTTCCATGTGTATTGGAAAAGAATGTATATTTTGCTTCTCTGGTATGAAATTATATATATATATATATATATATATATATTTAAGTCCATTTGGTCTAGGACATTGTTCAATGCTACAATATCTTTTTTGTTATTTTATTTGGAAGATCTATCCATTTTTGACAGCATGGTGTTAAAATCCCCAACTATAATTTTGTTGCTATCAATATCTTCCTAGAAGTCTTCCCAGATTTTCCTTATGTATTTGGGTGCTCCTATGTAGGGTTTATATATATTTACAATGTTTATGTCTTGATGGGTTCTTCCCTTGAATATTATGAAGAGACCTTCTAGGTCTCTTTTAATGGTCCTTATTTTGAATTCTATTTTTTTTTCTGATGTGAATGTTGCTACCCTGCCTTTTTTTCCCTGTCCATTTGCTTGGAATATTCTTTTCCAACCCTTCACTTTCACTCTGTGTTGTTCTTTTGTTCTGAGGTGGGTCTCTTGTAGGCAGCCTATGTGTGAATCATGTTTTCTTATTTAATCATCTACTATATGTCTTCTGATTGGATCGTTAATCCATTAATTTGTAAGGTTATTAATGATAGATGTGTATTCATCCCCCCCTTTGTACATGTGTCTCTTCTCTCTGTCTTTCCCTTCATCTTTTTAAAGCATTCCCTTTGGTATCTCTTGCAGTACTTGTTTGGTGTAGATGTAGTCTTTTAGCCTTTTTTTTTTTTTTTTTTAATCTGGGAAACTCCTTATTCTGCTTTCCATTTTATAGGAAAGCCTTTCTGGATAGAATAGTTTTGGTGTAAGCCTTTCCTTTTCATTACTTGGATTTTTTTTTTTTTGCCATTTCCACCAGGTATGTAGTGTTTCTGTTTAGTAATTAGCTGATAGCCTCTGTGGAGTTCCCTTGTATGTTACTAGATGTTTCTTCCTTGCTGCTTTTACAATTCTCTCTTTGTCTTTAAAACTTGTCATTTTAATTATGATATGTCTTGTAGTAGACTTCTTAGGGTTCATCATGGTTGGGACTCTCTGTGCCTCTTGCACTTTCATGGTTTTTCCCTCTCTTGGTTTGGGAAGTTTTCTGTCATTATTTGTTCAAACAGGGTTTCTATCTCTTGTTCCTTTTCTTCTCCTTCTGATACTCCTATGGTTCCAACGTTGTTGCATTTCCTGTTATCTTGGAGTTCCCTTAAGCTATCTTCTTTTTTTTTTTTAGTCTGTTTTCAAGCAATTGCTCTACCTGGGTGTTTCTTTCCGTCTTGTCTTCCAGCTCACTAATTTGATCCTCTGCTTCATCCAGCTTGCTTGTAATTCATTCAAGTGTGTGTTTCATTTCAGAAATTACATTTTTCATTTCTTCCTGTTTTTTGTTATAGTTTATATCTCCTTTTTCATACTGTTGTAATTCTCACTCAGTTCCTTTTAATTGTCTGAGAGTTCCTTGATCATCCTTATAACCATACTTTTGAATTCTACATCTGATAGTTTACTTACCTGCTCTTCATTTAGCTTTTTTAGTGGGGAATCTTCCATTCCTTTTGCCTGCAGGTTCTTTTTATGTCTCCAATCTTAGGTGACTCTTTTTGTTTGTTTCTGTGCTTCCTGATGTTCCACTTTGCTAGCTCTCCTCCTAGGGTGAACTTCTACGGTAAGAATTCTATAGGATTTAGGGGTGTGGTCTCTTGATCCCTTTGTCAGGATGTTCTAGGGTTGCCCTTTATTTTGCTTGTGTGGGCTCTCTTTTTGTACTTGGGTTTTTACCTTTTGGTGTTTCCTTTGTTGGTGGGTTCTCTCTTCCAGCAGGTATATTGGCAATCTCAGCTCCCACCTACTCTTGTATGTGATCAGTTGCAGTGGGAAGGCAAAATGGATTAGGACAGAGGGACAGTATTCTATGAGATGTTAAGTTCCAACAAGTACAGAAGAGATAGAAGATCCTTTGGATAATATAGCATTAACTGTACTATTTCAGCCAACTAGTCACTTTTTATAAAAGGTAAAAAAGAAATAGTACTCTCGTTAGAGGGGAGTAGCTTTGTGAGCTGAATCCAGAAAATAAAGCCCTTGTGCGAGGTCAGATGATGAAATATAGTGAGAGTAAAGTATACAAATTATATGTAGTGTGTGAGAGAATAGAGTTAACCACAACAGTAAGAAAGCTCAGGAAGATAGTGAAATAGGCTAAGATCAGGGAAGGGTGCTGTGTAGTATTTATAATTATATGGAAAAACAATTATTTATAACAATATTGGGACAATAATAATATGACAAGAACTATATGATCTGAATCACAAGAATAGAAAGTATACAACCAAGAGTAGTGTGATATTAGAACACCAGTTCTGAAGGGGAAGGAAAATTAAAATACAACATGAAAGAGAGATCAAGGAAAACCAGTCAAACAATGCAATAGACAAACAAGTAAATTGAAGAAAACTAAACAGAAAGAAGAAAAATAAAAAATAGTAACAAAAAGGAAGTAAATATAATGAAAAAATGATAATACAAATAAACAACATCATGCTAGCTCTATAGGATAGTAAACTGAAATTTGTCTGTTTGTCAGTTGTTAGGGTTCCCTCTGTGGATTCATGTCTGGATCTTTCATTGCCCCAGGTCTTATTGTCCCACTTGGCGGGGGGGGGGGGGTAGAAGCCTCCTTTTGACTTTAAACCTGCCATGCAGGTTCTGGTGGTCTTTCTGGATGCCTCAGGCTGAGGGGGTTGGGGTTCACTTTTCTTCCTTTCTATGCTTTTGAGAGGATGGGGGCCAGGTCTGGGCCACAATCTTCACAGTTGTCTGGCCTCCAGCCCAGGTTATCCATACACTGCCTGGCCCCCACTGTCCATCTGCACTAGACTGGCTCCTTTAATCCACAAGTTGTGCAGCCCATGAGGTGCACTAATTAGGTTTGTTACTTACAAACCACCTTTTCCCTCTTTACTGGCCTAGGTGCTGCATATTCTCAGAGTCTCTTCAGAGTAGTTCATCTCCCCTACAAGTTAACTCCCCAGAAGTTAAGTCTTTCTGGGGACTGCTAACTCCCTGAACCCTGCTGCCCTCTTTTGAATGGTTTGTGTGGGGTACCTTCTCCATCCTCTTTGCAAGCCAGCCACAGCAAGAGCTAGCCACTGTGAAAGCCAGCTGTTGTGCGAGAGTTCCTTAAACAGAGACTGAGAGCCTTTTTTTTTTAGTAAAATCTTCTTGTTTAAGCCTGCCACTCTGAACAAATGGCTTACTTTTCAAACAGTCCAAACTTCTAACCAGACTAGACACTATCCAGGTAAGGGTCCATCATGGTCCAACTCTTCTCCCTGCTCCAGGTGTCACCCAGCTCCTGAATTTCTCTGGAATGACCTACTCAGTGTCCACAGTACCAGAGGGTGAACACTGCCTCTTTGCATCTCCCAATTCATCTTCATTACCCCCAGCAACTTTCAAGCATCCAAGTCCACTCTGGTGCAGTTCTGTCCTCCCTGTTTTGTAGAGGAGGGAGCTGTTGATTTGGCTCTCTTCCAGGGATCCTGTGGCAGGTACTGGGGCAGGGGTTGCAGCAGCCTTGCACCCACACATGTCCCAGGGACCTTATTGTCCCAATGCAATCTCCTTACCATCTGTTTTTCAATGGCCTCTACAATTTTGGCCTCCAAACTTCATATAAGTTGGGATTCCATTGGTTATTCACTCTGTTCCTCAAAAGATCAGCTAGGTGTTCCACCTGTGCGCAGGTGGAATTGGGCTCTGCTCCCACCCAACTCGCTGCCATCTTCCTCATTTAAGTTGATTTTTGATTGATACATATTTAGTGCCAATTTTTAGACTTTTCCTCTGTTTCTTTTCTTTTTCTTTTTCTTCTTCTTAAAGCAAGTTCTTTAACGTTTGTTGCCATATTGGTTTGATTTTAAATTCCTTTAGCTTTATCTTGTCTGGGAAGTTCCTTATTTCTTCAGTTTTAAATAATAGACTTGCTGTGTGAAGTAGTCTTGGTTGTATGTTCTTGCTTTTCATCACCTTTAATATTTCATGCTACTCTCTTGTGGCTTGAAATATTTCTGTTGAGAAATCTGATTCCTGTCCTATTGGTACTTCCTTGTATGCAACTCCCTGCTTTTCTCTTGCGACTTTTAAAATCTCCTCTTCTCTTCAAGACTTGTCATTTTAAGCATGATGTGTCTCTTTAGGCTCAAACTGTTTGGGGCTCTGAGCTTCCTCATCTTGTGTGTGTTTTTCTTCACAGATTAGGGAAGTTTTCAGTCATTATTTTTTCAAATAGGTTTCCTATCCCTTATTCACTCTCTTCTTGTATTCCTATGTGGCAGATGTCATTAAGCTTCATGTTGTCCAAATTTTTTCTTAAACTCTCCTAATTTATTTTTTATTTATTTTTATTTTTTGCTACTCCGCTTAGGTGTTTTTTTCTACATTGTCTTCTAAATCACTGATTTGATCCTCTGCTTCATCTAACCTACTTTTTTGATGCGGACACTGGCTAGCAGTGCCCACATCATTATGGATGAAATAAAACATACACACGGACTACTGAGTCCGGTGGAGGAAAAAGGACATCATGGCTTTTCTCTCAAGGGGAGCAAAAGTTGTGGCCTCTTCCATGACAGGCCTTTATTTTATTTCTCCTCACGTTACAAGATGGTCCTCACTCACTATGCCCCAGTTACAACAAAGGAGCCAATGCCCCTCATCACATCACAGAAGGATATTAGCAAATGAAAAGAGGAAAAGTGGTTGAGCTGGTTACACTGGTCCTTGCAAGGTTTAGCATGAATTTTAGGAAGTTATGGTAATCACTTGGCTATCCCAATCCAGGGTGAGGAAGTTTCAGCAAAAAGCAAGACTCAAAACAGCCTAGGTATATTGCAAATCTGATTACCCATGAGAGAACTTATCTGTGGGTGTGGGTCCTATGCATCTCTGAGTGGGAGCTGGGCCCATGCCACACAGAAGGGTCTGCCACACATTTTTATTCCTTCCAGTGTGTTATTTCATTCAGATATTGCATTCCTTATTTCTGACTGGTCTTTACTATGGTTTCTATGCATTTTTTCATGCCGTTGAGCATTGTTATAGTCATTAGTCAAAATTCTCTCTGATAAATTGCTTGCCTCCATTTCATCTACTTCTGGAGAATTCTCTTGTTTTTTCACTTGGTGTCTCTTTCTTTATATACCCATTTTGGCTGCTTCTTTGTATTTACTTAATTGTTAAACCCATAAGCGATATAGCCCCAAGCTGCGTTCAGCAGCCAGACTTAAACACGGCATGGTGGGGCATAGTATTTCCTGTGGGTGAGTCTATTGTTTCCCCTCTAGCTGATGCCATTTTGAGAGGAGTGTTCTGCCTGAGAAAGATGACTTCTGCAGTGTTGGGAATGACTCAGCATGGGGATGCTGTGGCTGTTCCTTCAGTTCTCTCCCCAGAGCCACCAACGTCAGACTTTTGTCATGTGTCACTAGTCCACTCTGCCCTCCCTCTGCTGGAGTCCAGGGTAAGTAGCTGCAAACAATTTTTTTTTGTGTTTTGGCCCTTTAAGATGCTCTCTACCTCTCCAGCCATTTCTCCTTGGTAGACAGAAACCCTGTTGCTTTTCACAGCTGGGTGTTTTCTGGTTTCCTTTCCAGCTCTGGTGCTGTATGTGGGGAGCCAAGCTTGAGGTTTAGATCCCACATTTATCAGGGGTAATACCCTAGCTGCTGAAATATCTCTCCAGATTTTCACCTACTACCTATAGGATTCTATCCAGTCCTCTCGTGCCTCCTCTATACTCCCTATCAGTCTCCTTGTGGTGAAATAGTCTCTTCTGTTTGTCCTTGGTTATAAGACTTCTCTCCACCTAATGTTCAGTTGGATATTCAGGATGATCTGTACAATTTAATTGTAATTCCAGATTGGTCCTGGGAGGAGATTAGTGTAGCTTCCACTTCTCACCATTCTATAATTTTATTTTTTTTAATGCCTTTATAGATTTTTCAAATTAAGATAATGCTGGCCTTGTAAAATGATCTTGGGAGTCTTCCCTCCTTTTGATTTTTTTTTTGGAATGGTTAGAGTAAGATAGATATTATTTATTTTTTGGATGTTTGGTAAAATCCATGTGTGAAGATATCTATTTTAGGACTTTCGTTTGTTGAGAGTTTTTTTTTTTTTTTTTTTAATTACTGCTCCAATTTCACTAGCTGTAGTCCATGTATTCAGATTCTCTGATTCTTCCAGATTTAGTTTTGGAAGACTGTAATATTTCAGAAATTTATCATTTTTTTTACTTCACTTTAATAGCATTATTTGTTCATAATATTTTTTAAATTCCTTTTTTGATGTAAGTTTTTACTTCCACTCTTTCATTTTTTATTTTACTTATTTGACTTCTCTGTCTCTCTATCTGTCTCTCTTTATCTCTCTCTCTAGTTAATCTGGTTAAAAGTTCAACAATCTTGTTTATATTTTTAAGTATATTTTATTGATCATGCTATTACAGTTTTCCAATTTTCCCCCTTTATCACCCTGCATCCTGCACCCCTCAACCCTACAGCATTCCCCCCCTTAGTTCATATCTATGGGTTGTACATGTAAGTTCTGTGACTTCTCTGTTTTCTATACCACTCTTAACCTCTCACTGTCTATTTTATGTCCATAAATTATGCTTCTTTTTCCCTGTGCCTTCCACCTATTATTCCTCCTCCCCACCGAAAACCCTCCATATGATGTCCATTTCTCTGATCCTGTTCCTGTTCTGTTGTTTGATTAGTTTTTGTTTTCCTTTTTTTTTTTAGGTTCAGTTGCTGACAGTTGTGTTTGTTGTCATTTTGCTGTTCATAGTTTTTGATCTTCAGTTTCTTAGATAAGTCCCTTTAACATTTCATATAAGAAGGGCTTGGTGATGATGGACTCCTTTAAATTGACCTTATCTGGGAAGCACTTTATCTGCCCTGCTATTCTATGTGATAGCTTTGCTGGATAGAGTAATCTTGGTTGTAAGTCCTTGCCTTTCATGACTTCAAATCTTTCCAGCCCCTTCTTGCTTGTAAGGGTTCTTTTGAAAAATCAGCTGATACTTGTATAGGAACTGCTTTGTGGGTAACACTTTTCCTCTTGCTGATTTTAAGATTCTCTCTTTATCTTCAATCTTGGGTAACTTAATGATGATGTGCCTTGGTGTGTTCCTCTTTGGATTCAATTTCTTTGGGACTCTCTGGGCTTCCTGGACTTCCTGGAAGTCAATTTCCTTTACCAGATTGAGGAAGTTTTCCTTCATTATTTGTTCAAATAAATTTTCAACTTCTTGCTCTTGCTCTTCTCCTTCTGGCACACTTATGATTTGGATATTGGAACATTTCAAGTTGTCCTTGAGGTTCCTAAGCCTCCCCTCATTTTTTTTTTTTTAATTCTTCTTTCTTCATTCTGTTCTGGTTGGATTTTATTTCTTCCTTTTGTTCCAAATCATTGATTTGAGTCCCAGTTTCCTTCCTGACACTGTTGGTTCCCTGAACATTCTGCTTCATTTCATTTTGGGTAGGCTTCATTTCTTTCTTGATTTTGTAATTGAGCTCATTAGGTTCTGTGAGCATCCTGATTATCTGTGTTTTGAACTCCGCATCAGATAGATTGGCTATCTCCCTATCGCTTAGCTCATTTTCTGGAGCTTTGATCTATTCTTTCATTTGGGCCATATTTCTTTGTCTTGGCGCACCTGTTATGTTGTAGGCATCAGGGCGTTATGTATTCACCAGGGCAAGGTAACCCTCTATGCTGTGTTGTAGTGCTGCTGGTGTACGTGAATGTTTCTTTAACTCCTTGGCTGTCAGATTTTCATGCAGGTTGATTTTCTGGCATTTCTGATGGTTTATTGTTTTTAGATTTGTTGTTATTCTTTTGGTTTTGTGAGGAAGTGAAGGGTTTCTACCTATGCCTCCATTGTGGCCAGAACTCTCTTTTTTATCTTTTCAAAGTACCTGCTCTTGGTTCATTTTTCCTTTGTATTATGTTTTAGACTTGACTTCATTTATTTCTCTTCTGATATTTATTATTTCCTTTCCTGTACATACTTTGGCCTTTGTTTGTTGTTCTTTCTCAAGGTCCTTTAAATGTATTATTAGATTTGTTTTGAGATTTTTCTTGTTTCTTCAGATAGGTCTGCAATGTTTTGTATTTCCCTCTTAGTATTGCTTTTGCTGTGTTCCATGGGTTTTAGATTGCTGTATTATCATTTTTATTTTTTAACATACCTTTTGATTTCTTCCTTTATCTTATTGTTAGCCCATTCATTGTTTAATAATATGGTGTTTACCTCAATATCTTTGTGTATTTTAATTTTTTTGTGTGAATGATTTCTAGTTTCATAGAATTCTAGCCAGAGGTAATGCTTGATACAATTTCAATCTTCTTAAATTTTTGGGTCTTGTTTTGTGTTTTAACATATGCTCTACCCTAGAAAATGTTTTATGGGTTTGTAAAAATTATGTATATTCTGTTGGTCTTGGGTCAAATGCTCTGAAGATATCAATGAAATATTTCTGACGTAGAGTCTCATTTAAGGCTGCCATTTTCTTGTTGATTTTTCTCTATGGAAGATTTATCTATTGGTGTTAAAGGGGTGTTAAAATCTGCTAGTATTACTGTCAATTTCTCTCTGTATGTCCACAAATATTTGCTTTACATATTTAGATGCTTCTATGTTGGGTGCATTAATGTTCACAAGCTTTATATCCTCTTGTTGGATTGCTCCAATAATCATTATGTAGTGTTCTTCAATGTCTCTTACTAGAGCATTTGTCATAGTCTATTTTGTCAGCTACATGAGGGGGAACCCCCAAAACTAATTATTTTCTCAGGGTGCATCCCTTGTAGTACAGGCTTCTCCCACTAAGTATCCTAGAAACCCATCTGTGTCAGTATACCAGCTGGTGTTTTTGTGAGAGAATGTGATCTTCTTCAGTTAATTTTTTTGAACTCCTTCTATGTGGCTGCCCATTTCATTACGGGTGATTTATGAGTGGACTCATTCACACTGAGCTGAGTGATCAGCTATTTTTGACCAAAAACATCATGAATCCCATGCCCCACCCTCCCTATTCACTCGATGTAAACCTGAGTGACTTTTTTTCCCAGAAGAAAAAAGTCCTCAAATGGAAACATTTTGCCAGTTTGAAAGATGGGAAACAAAAACCAGCGGAATTAAAGATATCAAAATTGATAGGTTAAAAAACTGGTTTTGAGCAGTGGAAAAGAGTCTGGATAAGTTTATTATAGCAAATGGAGAATACCTTGAAGGTGACTGATGTTTAAACATCTAAGAACAAATACACAATTATTTTATAAATAAATTCCTGTTTTTTTTTTTTTGGTCCCCAGTCATATGTATTGCTATTCCAGCTTTCCTTTTTCTTTTCCACTTGTGTGAAATATTTTTTTTCCAGCCTTTTACTTTTAGTCTGTGTCTATCTTTTGATCTGAGGTGGGTCTCTTAGAGTCAACATATATCTGGGTCTTGTTTTCTTATCTATTCAACTATCCCTATGTCATTTTACTGGAACATTTTAGCCATTTGCATTTTAAGTGGATTTTGACTAGTGTCTATTTATTGGCATTTTATCCTTTAAACTAAGTTCCTGTGTTGTTGCTCTTCTACTTTTTCTACTCCTCCTCCTTCTCCTCCTCATCTTTGTTCCTCTTAAGGTCCTTTAATATTTATTTTAATACTGGTTGGTTTGGTGGTAACAGACTCTTTTAGCTTTTTTTGTGGGAGGAATTTGTAAAGCTCTTTGTTTCTTTTTCAATTTTAAATGTTAGCTTTTCTGGGTAAAGTAGTCTTAGTTGTAGGTCCTTGCTTTCATCAGTTTGAATATTCCCTGCCAATTCCTTCTGGCCTGAAATGTTACTTTTGAGAAATCAGTTAACAGTCTTATGGGAGCTACCTTGTGGGTAACTGTCTTTCTTTTGCAGCTTTTAAGTTTCTCTCTTTTTCTTTAGTCTTTGATGTTTTAATTGTGGTGTGCTTTGGTGTGGGCCTCTTTGGGTTCTTCTTGTTTGCATCTCTCTATACTTCCTGGTCTTGTACATATTTTCCCTATGCCTATTTAGGGACGTTTTTACCATTATTTCTTCAAGTAGGCTCTCAATCCCTTGCTCTCTCTTCTCTTTCTGGGGCCCTTATGATAAAGATGTTGTTGAGCTTCATTTTGTTGAGCTTCATTCCTGGGTGCCCCAGGAATGTCTCTTGTTTGTGTTATATGAGCACTCCTTCCTGATGTAATTGAGTCTCTAGTACTATTGGACAATCTTTGCCTTTGATTGACCCTCAGGATGGTGAAACTCAGGTTGGGGCTGAACCCTGAATATGGTGTGCAAGTTACTGTGCAGGTGGTGACCACACAAAGAAGAGATCTCCTCAGCAGTGTCTAGTGCCTGCCAAGATTTCCATTTGAATATGTCACTTATGAAAGTTTTTGGGTTCTGCTCTTGTCTTGCCTATAGCTGGCTTCTGGGTGTGTGGTTCTGGGTATCTATGAGGGATTCTGGTGCAGGCCAGTGTCAGATGATGCTTTGACTTGCCTTGCCAACCTGTTTGGAGCTATAAGCAATCCACAGTTTTTTTCCTCTTCTGCTGGGCTTGATGTGCACAGGAAGAACCAAGCTATGCAGCTAGGCTGGCTTTTACCTGCACTTGGCCTGGTGGCAGGTCAGCATAAGTCCCTAGGCACCCTGAGATGTACTTATACTTGGCTCCACCTGCCTGTTGCCCGTTAGGCTCAGTCCTTGGAAGATCCTCTGGCAGTACTCAAGTTGTATGGGGTCAGGGTGAGTGGTGATCCCATGAGGTGGAAGTTGCTGGTCAGGCTTTGAGAAGGTGGGGGTTGTGGCCCTTACTCCAAAGCCACACTTCTCACTCTTTTCAGGATTTTACCCCAAACTCAGCAAGATAGAGCAACTAGGAGTGCAGTGAGTGGGGCAAGTGGGGGCCTCTGAAGCCTGGAAAATAAGTCTGCCATAATCCCCAACTGTAGTTCCTGAGGGTGTCCTATGAGGGGGAAGCAAAAGTCAGGTTTATGGGAAAGTGGAGAGAATGGATTCCACCTCAAAGCCATACAGCTCATTCACTGACACACTCTGATTCTGCCCAGACCTGTACATCCTAGCCAAGGCAGCTGAATCTTCAGCAAGGTGTATGTTTTACAGGGTGGGGCAAGAGGGGTTCCAGAGTGTGAGGTTATTGCTTTCTTACAAGATGATACAAAATGGAGGATAATGTTCTGCCCAAGATAGATGGTGTCTGTGGTGTGGATGAATGACTCAGCATAGGGATCCTGGTAGCTGTCCCTTCAGTTGTCTTCCTAGAGCCACAAAGCCCAGACTCTCCTCACATGATCTTAGTTGACTCTACACTCTCACTGATGGAGCTCAGGGTGAGTGGCTGTGAAGAAAATTTTTTGTGTTGGCTGTTTAAGAGGTCCCTTGTGTCTCTCGCAGACTCTTGTCTCTCCCTTACTGACAGAAACCGCACTGCTTTTCATAGTCAGATATATGGGCACCTCTTCCTGGCTCTGATGTTCTGGGTTTAGAGCACACATTTCTCATGGGGAATCTCTGCAGCCTTGATATTCCTCCAGAACTTTAGCCACTGCCTGTGAGAGAAGAGCCTGTCTTTTCAGCATCTCTGTCCTTCCTACCAGTCTCAGTGTGGCTTCTTTAAATCCTCAGTTATAAAGGTATTCTTCAGCTAGACTTCAGTTGGTAATTTAGGATGATTGCTCTATAATTTAGTTATAATTCTAGTTTGGTCCTGGGAGGAAGTGAGTTTAGTTTCCACCTACTCCACCACCATCTTGGATTTCTATGATTTTATTTTTTTAATCCCAAATATAGTCCTTGAAGTAGAAGTTGGAAATGATCTTATGGGATTAAAATCAAGATTTATACAGGAGTGTTTCTTTTTTGGAGCTTCAGGGCAGAAATCATTTCTTGTCTCATTAGCATCTAGAAGCTATCTGCATTCCCTTCCTTCAATCACTCTAACCTCCTGCTTCCCCTGTCAAATTCCCTACTCCTCTGAGCCTAGTATTCATAAACTAATGCTTAATTGACCCACAGACTCAGGAGAATAAATGATTGTTTTAAGCCAATGAATTTGGGGAAGATTTCACAGAATTTTTGTGGCAATACCTATAATTGTCAGGGACTTAGCATAGTGCTTGACATGTGATTTGTATTTAGCAAATGCTAACTCCCCTTTTATGGATTAAATGCAATAAATATTTTATACATTTCATATACCATGTAAAACACATAGCTATCACAAAAATTGGATAATAAATGTTTCCATTTAGTGTCATACCTACAAGTTTTTTTCAATAAACAATGAAACAAATACTTTACGAAGAGTTCTCTTAGACTTTTGCATATTGATTGCTATATGTTTCTGATAGAAGTGTAACTTATTCCCTCTAATGCTAATATGATGTATATTTGTGCATTAAAAAGAAAATGCATTCCATGTATAATAGAGTAATGAATTAATTTAGGAATGCATAGTCTTATCTTTTTATTAACTTCCCACTCATTGCCTTATGTATTTTGCATTTTGTAATAAATGCAAAAGGAAACATTTTTAAATATTCACTTTCTTGTTCATAGGGACCAAATCAGAATTTTATAATGCCACCTTAATATTACATATGTATTAAGGAATTATTTTTAAAATTATCCTGACCACTCATTTTCTGTTATGCTTATGTAAACCTGGTAATTTTAATTTATTACTTTCAAAGTGTCCTTTGATTAACGTAATCACAAACTTCCATTTACCAAATATCTCAACATCCTCATTGATACTGTAAACTACTTGCCATATTCCACTAGAATCCATTTACTTCTTTGTTGATGTTCAGCTTATTAAGTGCAAGTAATTGACAGTGCTTTGTTTAAAAGCATCCATACCTTCTTAACTAATAGCTTATAATATAAAACTTCAGAGCATATATTGTTCTCCAATTAATCTAATTCTATTTAGAATTTTGTTTTTGGAGGAGGTGACGGTGGATGGTAGGTTACATAGCAAGGGATAGAAAAAATGAATGCCTTCTCTTTATGTGTTCTTACCTTCACACATTGCTTAAATCTGTAGCTTGACTGTTCCATTCATATTTGAAGGCATATCAGCACGTAATAAATCCTTTCTGAGGATCTGTGAAGTGTTTATGGCAATGTACATGTGAAGGAAGTAGAATTTGAATAAAATAGAATTTTTTCACCCACTGGAGAACAACTTAGAAATCAATTAAAGTTGTTAAGTTATAATAAAATGTGAGAAACTGGGTGGGGAGAAAATAAAATAGCAGGTTTTAACCTATATATAACTTTTGTATCCTAACATCTATAAAACCTAAGTATTTTTGTTTGTTTTTTTTTTCCCATCACAGAACAGTTTAGTTTAATTTAGGTGGTTTTTATTATGGGATCCATTCTCCTTCCTTCAACTCCAAGACCTTGTTCTATTAATTATTTTCTCTTACATTTATAACCTCAAACCCTGGGTCTTTCCACTACAGATACAAATATTATCTAATATTCTCTCTTTTTGTACAAAAACTTCTCTTTTTTGTCACATGATGGTGTTACAAAAATTATTTTGCTCAATTTTCATTGATTTTCACACCTCCAATTCGTTGTACTTCAATATAGCTTGCATTCTTGTCATGTTGATGATATAGTTCTAGAAAAAATGACTAATGATTTTTAAATTGATAATTTTAATTTTAGTCTCTTTATCACTTGGCCATTTTATAGCACTTGACATTGCTGAACATGCTCTACATCTTGAAAAGCTTCCTTTCCTTGATTTTCTTATGTCTCCTTTCTTAAACTTGGCTTTTTGTTCTCCCTTATTGGCTTTTCTTACTTCAGTGCTTCTTTAGTATTGACATTTTCCAGTGCTAAAATCTTTAGCTCTGTTTTCACTTATTCTTCTGTTTTCATCCATATTTCCATTGCTTCAGCTGTCGCCAATACTTCTGAAAACTTTTAATAGCTGAAGTCTAGATTTCTATTTTTCAGTTTCTTAATGGAAATTTTCCCTTAGATCTTTTAGACAACTCAACAAAATTGTCAAAAACAAATCTTACTGTATTTTTCCAAAGAATTTTCTTCTGTCAGCATTTCCTACATTGGTAAATGGCAACATTAAGCATTCATCCACCCAAGATAGAAACCTGATCAATCCTTTCTAATCTTCAGTTTGCATTATCATAAAGGTTTAATTTTTGTGAATTCTATCCTTGACACATTTCTTAAGAGGGGAGGTGGGAAAGGATAATGGGGGGAGGGTAAGCGTTGTCAAGGAACATGTATAAAAGACACATGGAGAAAGCCAAAGGGAGGTAGGATTGAGGGTAGGAGATGGGTATGGCTGGAGTGAGGAGGAGTAGTGGGGCAAAAATGGAGATAACTGTACTTGAACAACAATAAAATTAAATAAATTAAAAAAAATCTTCTTATACTCATTAGTTTATGCATTTACTCAATTCTATACTAGCTCAATAATATCTTCAGTTGTTTTAAGACTTTTGGATTTCAGGGACAAGCAAAATTTCAAAAACAATTCAATTTAATAGCTGAATTTATCTAAATTTCTTGGAACAACTCAATATGAAAAAAATATTTTTATTCTATAGACTAACAAAAATTTTTGTTCCAATGCAATAAAAATATCATTTAAAATAGTGAGGAAAGACATCAAATACTTAGAAATAAATTTAATGAAAGATGTAAAGCCATTATGCCTGAAACAACAAAGCATCCTAAGACAATGAAAAACAGTTAAATAAATGGAAAAGCATATGATGTTTATAGACTGATTGGGAGTCTCAGTAGTGTTATGGTGTCAATTCTTCCAAAATTTGACTATAAATTAATTGTAATCCTAATCAAATTACTGCAGAGTGTGTATGGTGTATTTGTAAATTGATAAGTTGATTATAAAATGTGTATCAAAATGTAAAGGTCTGTGAATATCAATATAATCATGAAGAAGAAAAACAAAGTTGGAAAGCTTATAGTACTACATCTTCTGACTAACTACAAACATATAATGGTTAAAGCAGTATGGTATTGGTGAGAGATTTGATAAATAAGCCAGTGGAGTAGGATACGGAATCCAAAATAGGCCAATAAAAACAGAGTCACTTGATTTACATCCAATATTCCACTGTAATTATGTGGGACAAAGAATAGTCTTTTTAATAAATGGTGTCAGAGTAATTGCGTATGCATAAGGAAGAAATGGACTTTGATCCCTATGTCACACCTTATACAAAAATCAAATTGAGATGGATCATAGACCTAAATTTGAAAGATAAAACAACAGAAATTTTAGACATATCACAATTAAGAGATAGTAACAAACTCACCAAATTGCTAAAATTAGAAAAAAACCCATAATACCAATGGTTGATAAACATAAGGAACAAGTAGAAAATGTTCAGCATCAAAATAAATCATCTTTTCTAGATCTTCTATAGGAAAAAAAATTTTCCAGAGATTTAGATTCAGGATTCAAGATGGCTACAGAGTAGCTGGAAGTTCCATCCACTTGCTCCCAGACATGGACTGGTATTGCAGCTAAACCACAGAGCAATCACTCTCACTTGAAAATCCAACGGAGAGTGAGTGAGAGCATGTGTGAGTGAGTATATATGCCAACAAGTGTTCAAGGCATGTGCATGAGTGGGCAAGAGCCTGTGTGCCTGCAGGGCACTGGGGACCAGGCAGCCTGGGCTCTCCTAAGAGCAGCAGCAGCCCTGCTGCCTAACTTGGCACTTCTGGCCATGCAGATTTGGGGCAGGATCCATTCTGAGGAAATTAAAATACCCCCCTCAGGAAGAAGCCTCCAGACTGCATGTACATCAGCACCCAGATGTATCTCTGTGCCTTCTACCCTGACAGCCCGAATACCCCATTGACACCAGAAGTCAGGATCCAGGGACCATGGTACATACTGAGGAAGGGGCTGTCATCTCCCTCACCCTGGGTGCCTCAGGAACCACAAAAAATACAGAATGTGACTCACGAGGCTGCCGTTTGGCTCAGGAACTGTGAGGTCCGGGGGCAGGGGGAGATGGCTTGGGGGAGGCACTGACTGCAGAAACAGCATGGTGGGAGCAGACACACACAAGGATAACACTGGAGGGAGTGGCAAGAGCCCACCAACACTGCCCCTTGTTATAGTACCACTGGAGGACTCTTCCTAACACTATCTGGAAGAGATCCAGAAAGAAACTTTACCTAAAATTGTCGGAGGTTGTGGCCAGCCCTGACCTAAAGAGACTGTGTTTTTTGGGATGGGGAGTACAAGGAGAACAGGCTTACCAAGGACTCCATGCTACGGGGGTGGGGGACTGGGCCACATAGAAACTCTTTTAAAAGAGGAGGTGAAGTAGCTTAGAGACTCATAAGGGACCCTGTGCTTGTGTGTGCAAAAGTACCACCAGGAGTTGAGTGTTTGATATTATCTGCAGCCAGTCAGGTACTCTTACAAGCAGGCATGCCTGACCCCACCTGTGGGAATACAGGCTCAGCAGATCAGTGAGGACAGGCTCAGGAGTCCCCTCTTGGACTTGTAGCCTCAGGGGAAAGCTAAAAGCTCTGAAAGAGCCCTTCTACCAGACACTACGAGCTATACTGCTCCTCAGGCCCTCATGCACTGAAATCAGCAGAGCAGAGAGATTAGAGACAGGTGCAACAAGGGTTGTTCAGGACCCCACTCAGCCTCTGCACCTAGATAGAACTGCTGTCTGTGCCAAGTGGGAATGAGTAGCCCATTTGACACAGATTGACCCATCACAAGAAATGGACAGAGAAATCACCAGAAACAATATATTATTGGAAAGATTATGGGACAGAACAAGTTGTGTGGCAAGGGGGCAGGGAAACACTCCCACTGTCTTCCGTGAAAACTGAACAGCACCCTCCAAGAGTGACCAAGGGTTCCCTCCCTCCTGACAGCACCAATGGTCTCCCTCTGGAGACAGGTGGAGAAGGTACAAGCAGTCCTGCCAGGTAATTAATTGAATGGACCCTGAGGTGATGGAAACTTGGCAATGAACAACAGTAGGGACCAGCCAAATCGGAAGGAGACAGCCATAGACTGTGGGTCACTTATAGTCTCAAACAGGCTGTGTAGGGACAGACTTAGGACACAATTTGACATTACCAGAGGTGGTTCCAGAAAAAGTAGACAGTAGTAAACACTGGAATCTATGTGGATGAATTCTGCCATTGTCTTCTTCATTATTTCCAATTATTTTCTCTCCTGCTTAGCTTTTTAACATCTTTATTTTCCTTCAAGTTTGTGCCTATTAGGTCACTAGTTTTTATACTATATTTCATCTCAAATCTCCTATTATGATCTTCCATTCTCCTGCTCCATTTTACCTTCCTTCCTCTTCTCATTTTTATTTTAAATTTTATTTGGTCTCTGGATACAACTTGTTTCTATTCTACCCTCTTACGATTTCTTCCTCCTCCATCCTCTCAAAATCATTTTTTCTTGTCATTACTCATCTCACATTATTTTTCTCATTCTTAAAACACTCTTATTCTCTCCCCACCTTCATCAGTTTTGCTTGTTGATTATTGATATGGTGGATGTAGTTGCATTTCTTCAATTTTATTCCTTGATCTTAACTATTTTTATTTCAAAACTCAAATTTTACCAAACCCTTTTCCTATTGCATTTTGCCTTCCTTCTGACCTTTCTTTTTTTCATTGTAAACTTTACTTTTTCCCTATCTTAGCCTTGTTTTCATTACTTACTCTTAGTATTTCTTATCGATGTATCATACCAAAATCATTTTTTTCCCTCTAGACATCCCCTAAACTTTTTTCTTTCTTTTTATCTTCCTATTGCCATTCCACTATTATTAACCTTTGCTCATTTTTTGTTGATATTGTTGTGGTGGATTTTTTTTCCAATTTGGCTGACAGTTTTGCAACTATTGTTAAAAAAATTTAACCTTGTACTGTACTCTTCCTTTTTATTCCATTTTGCATTCTTCCCACCCTCTTTTTTCAATTACAATGTAAATTTTACTTTCTTTCATTCTTCATCTCCTATTTCCTACTCTTATTATTTCTCCTCCCTCTACCCTCTCAAAATCATTTTTACATCAGCCAGTCATTTTTCCTTCCTTATAATAGTCAGTCTCTTTACACCTTTATTAATATTTGCACATTTGCTCTTGATAATGTTGTGGGTGGAGCTTATTACTGGAACTGTGGGTTTTGTTTTCTTCTGGCAGCACCTGTGCAACAGCATATTAGATGTGGTGGGCAGTGTGACTCTCATACAGTTGGCCAGAGGTAAGAACCCACCAAAGAATGTCACAACAAAAACCAAAACTCAATTACAACAGAAGAGCCCACATAAATAGTATAAAGGACATCTCAAAAGCATCCCGTTCAGGAGATCAAGAAGACTGCACCACCAAGCTGACAGGTCTCCTACCACAGAAGGTCACATCATGAAGACAGGGAGTCAAATCAGATCAATCTAATATGCAGGCACAAACAAGAAGAGTTGCTTAAAATGTGGAGACAAAGAATCAACTCCCAATAAAAAAAAGGAGGAATCCCTCAAAAGAATGCTAAATGAAATTGAAGGAAGCAGTCTATCAGTCATTGAGTTCAAAATAATGATTATAAGGATGTCAAGGAGCTCAATGAGAACTAAAAGAAATTCTATGGAAGCTACACTGAACTTACTGGAAAATACATCAGCAAGAAAGAGGACAGAGAACGTATAAATACTAGCCAGGAGGAAATGTAGAATACAATATCTGAAATAAAGTATAGAGTAGAAAGAATTAAAAGCAGGCCAGGTGAAGCAGAAGTTCAAATCAGCAAGCTGGAGAGCCATGTAGAAAAAAAAAAAAAAAACTCAGGAAGAACAACAAAATGAAAAAAAAGACTCAAAAAGAATGAAGTAGATTTAAGGGAGCTGCAACGTAACATGAAACATAATAATATTTTGTATCATAAGGATACCAGAAGGAGAAGAAGAGGAGCAAGGGAGAGAAAACCAGTTCAAAAAATTAATTACAGAAAACTTCCCTTACTTGATGAGGGAAAAATTCACATAATTCCAGGAAGCACAAAGGGTCCCAATCATAATGAACCGAAAGAAGTCTAGTGCAAATACATCCTAATTAAAAAGGTGAAATTGAAGTAAACAGAGAGAATCTTAACAGCAACAAAAGAGAAAAAGGAAGTAACATACAAAAGAGCTCTGACAAGGGTCTCAGTTGATTTCTCAACAGAAGAACTACAAGTCAGAATGAAATGCCTCAAAATATTGCAAATAAAGAAAAGCCAAGACCTGCAACCAAGATTACTTTTCCAAACAAGGCTCTCATTTAAAATGTTAGGCAAGGAGAGGCAAGATGTCAGAGGAAGGAATGGAAGCCACACTAACCTCCTCCCAGGACAAATCTGGAATTACAACTAAATTGTGGAGGAATCACCAGGAACAAACAACTGAACAATAGTGACAGAGAAGTGTTATACCTTGAACAGACAGAAGAGTCAGCTTTAGCACTAACTGACTGCACCTGCACAGCAGCATATAAGACATGATTGGCTGAGTGATCCCCAGTCAATAAAATGGCGGGAAGGGCCCACCAAACAATGGCCCAACAACAAGCAAAACCCCTTATATAGAGAGGGCCAACATAAATGTCATAAAGGGCATTCCAAGAGTATAAAGTTCAGGAGATCAAGGAGAATGCACCGCTGAATCTCACAGGTCACTTATTATAGAAGTTCACACCACAAACTCAGGGAGTCAAAACAAATCAATTTAAGAAGCTTGCAAACAAGAAGAGTCTCACAAATCATGGGAAGACAAAGAAAGAACCCCCAAATGAAAGGAAAGGAGGAATCCTCGGTAAGAATGCTAAATGAAATACAGGCAAGTCGACTATCAGACACTAAGTTCAAAACAATGTTTATAAGGAAGCTCAATAAGCTGACTGAGAATTAACAAATCATACAGGGAAACTATGAGGAACTTACTGAAAACTATGTCAACATGAAAAACGAACATAAAAACTATGAATAGGAGCCAAGAGAAAATGAAGACTACAATTCTGAATTAAAGAACACATTAGAAGGAATCAAACGCAGGCTAGATGAAGCAGAGGATCCAGTCTGCAAGCTGAAGGTGAAGGTAGAATAAAGCACCAAGAATGAGCAGGAAAAGGAAAAAAAGGCTCAAAAAGAACAATAGGGGGTTAAGGGAACAATAGGCTGACATGAAACATAATAATATATGTATAATAGGGTTACCAGAAAGAAAAGAAAAAGAAGGGATAAATAACCAGTTTGAAAAATTAATGATGGAAAACTTCCCTAATATGATGAGAGAAAAAGTCAAACAAATCCAAGAAACACAGAGGATCCCAATCAAGAGGAAGCCCAAAAGGCCCACTCAAAGACATATCATAATTAAAATGGCAAAAAATCCAAGACAAACAGAGTATCTTAAAGGCAGCAAAGGAGAAAGAGGAAGTGACATACAGTGGAGCACTGATAAGGCTAGCATCTGACTTCTCAATGGAAACACTAAAAGTCAGAAGAGAATGGATAGAAATGTTCCAAGTAATGCAAACCAAAGATTTACAACCAAGACTACTCTATCCAGAAAGCCTCTTAATTAAATGGAAGGTGAAATAAGGAGCTTCCCAGACCCAAGAAGGCTGAAAAAATACACCTCCACCAAACCAGTACTGCAAGATATGCTAAAGGAACTGCTTTAAGAAAAGGAAGAAGAAGAGTGATAGAGAAGGAACACAGGTATGAAGAAGTAACATAGCAATGAATAAGTACCTATGAATAATAACCTTAAATGTAAATGGTTTAAATGTTCCAATTGAAAGACATAAGGTCGATGAATGGACAAAAAAACATGACCCGCACATGCTGCCTTCAAGAGAACCACTTTAGAACAAAAGAGCTACACAGACTGAAAGGGAAGGGTTGGACAAATATTCCAAGGAAGTGCACAGGAAAAAGAAGCTGAGGTAGCAATACTTATATCAGACAAAATAGACCTCAAATCGGGGGCCATAAAAAAAGACACTGAATCCCTGGCTGGTGTAGCTCAGTGGATTGAGCACAGATCTGTGAACCAAAGGATTGTGATTTGATTCCCAGTCATGGCACATGCCTGAGTTGCAGGCCAGTTCCCTGCAAGGGATGCACGAGAGGCAACCATACATTGATATCTCTCTCCCTCTCTCCTTCTCTTCCCCTCTAAAGATAAATAAATAAAATGTTTAAAAATAAAAATAAAAGAAACTGTTGTCTAAAAAAAAAAGTCACTGAAGGACACTTCATAATACTCAATGGAAGAATCCATCAAGAAGACATAAACACTAGAAACACATATGCACCCATCAAAATAGCACCCAAACACACAGGGAAAATCTTGGAGGACTTCAAAAAACATATAGATAGCAACACACTTATAGTGGGAATTTTAATACCCCATTGTCAAAAATGGAAAGATCTCCCAAATACAATATCAACAAGGATATTTCAACATTAAACAATGCCCTAGATCAAATAGATACGACAGATTATATACACACAAAAAATACCTTATTATCTCACCTATAAGTGGAGCCTAATCAACAATACAAACAAGCAAGCAAATATAACCAGAGACATTGAAATTAGAATAAAATGACAGTAACCAGAGGGGAGGTGGGAGGGTATAATGGGGGGAAAGGGGAAGGGTTTTCAGGAACATCTATAAAGGACTCATGAACAAAACAAAAAGGAGCTGGGATTGAGGGTGTGAAGTGAGGATGGCTGAGGTGGGGGTAAAATGGAGACAACTGTACTTGAACAACAATAAAAATATTTTGAAATAAAAAATCTTTCTTTTTTAGTGGTAAAGGTTTTAAAGCTTTTATAATTGAAGTGACAACATGCTACAGGTGATTTGTATTTTGTCATTATTATTAAATTCCAAATCATTTGTAAATTTACTTTGACATTAGTTGATTTGCTCTTTGATTCAAAAGTATTTGAGAGAGTTCTTTCAAAATGGCACAACATGTACAATTTGTCTGTATTATTCATTTGCAGTCTATTTCTAGATTTAATGCTTTTTGGAAAAATAGCACAACCTTGTAATTTTAACTTGGGAGTACGTAATCACATTTTCTTTTAGCCTACATATAACCAACCTTTGTGAATGTTCCATGGTTATTTGAGAAAAAAGCTTGTCTCTATTTATAGGATGCAAAATTAAATAGCTATTCAAATAAATATGTTAATTGCAATGTAAAAAAATAAAGACTAAAATCCTCAAAAAATTGAAGTCCTTTTTGTACACCCACAGGAAAAATATCAGGAACAGAAACTGGGGAAAAAATCATATTTACTATAGCAACATAAAAAATAAAACACCTAGAAATAAACTTAACCCAGGTGGAAAAGACCTATACTTGGAAAACTAGAAAACAGTGAAGAAAGAAAAAAAAAAAAAAGGAAGATACAAACTAATGGAAACATATACCATGGTCATGGATTGGAAGAATTAACATCATTAAAATGACCATACTACTGAAAGCAATCTATAGATTCAATGCAATCCCTATTAAAATATCAATGGCAGATTCCACATATCTAGAAAAATACTCCAAAAATGTATATGCAATAAAAAATGACCATAAATAGTTTTGGCAATCTTGAGAAAGAACAAAGTAGGATGGATCACAATACCTGATATGAAACTATACTACAAGGCCACTATAATCAAAACAGTCCGGTACTGGTACAAGAACAGACATGAATCAATGGAACAAAATAGAGAACTCATAAATAAACCCATATCTCTAGGATCAACTGATATTTACAAAGTGGGCCATATAGAAAGGAGTAAAAATGGTGTTTTCAAGAAATGCTGTTGGGAGATCTGGACAGTTTCATTCAAAGAAATGAAACTAGATCACCACCTTACATTATACACCAGAATAAACTCAGGATGGATAAAAGACTGAAATATAAATCATCACACCTGAAACATCCTAGAGGAAATCATAGACAATAAAATTTCAGATATCCCACCCAGCAATATTTTTGCCAATATATCTCCTAGGGCAAGGGAAATAAAGGAAAAAATAAACAAATGGGACTACCCCAAATTACAAACACCATCAAAATGAAAAGTGAACCAACTATATGGTACAGCATATTTACTGATGATACCTTGGACAAAGGATTGATCTCTAAAACATAAAATAACTCATATGACTCAACACCAGGAAGGCAAACAATCCAAATAACAAATAGGCACAGCACCTGAATAAACAATTCTCCAAGGAGGACATACTGAGGGCCCGTAGACACATGTCAGGATGCTGAACATTATTAGCCATCAGGGAGATGCAGATTAAAACCACAAAGAGACACCAACTTACATCATTCAGTATGGCCGTCATAATGAATTAATAAACAACATGTACTGGCAAGGATGAGGAGAGAAGGAAACTCCAGTGCACTGTTGGTGGGGATCCACACTATTGTAATCACTGTGGAAAACAGTGTGGAATTTCCTCAAAAAAAAAAAAAAAACCTAAAAATTGAAGTGTGTTTTGATCCAGTTATTCTACTGCTGGGATTATACCCTAAGAATCCCAAATCATAAGAACCAGTACATAAGAACCTATGCACCCCTATGTTCATAGAAGCACAATTTGCAATAGCCAAGTGTTGGAAACAGCCTAAGTGCCTATCAGTAAATGAGTGGATCAAAACACTGTGATACATTTACACAGTGTAATACTATGCAGCAGAAAAGAAGGAACTCCTACATTTTGCGGTAGCATGGGTGAAACTGGAGAGCATTATGCTAAGAGAAATAAGTCAGGTGTTAAAAGACAAATACCATATTATCTCACCTATCAGTGGAACCTAATAAACAAAACAAACAAAAAAGCAAAATAGAACCAGAAGCATGAAAACAATGAATAGACTGACAGTGACCAGAGGGAAGGGGGATAATGGTGGAAAGAAGGGGAAGGGACTAATTAAGGGACATGTATGAATGACCCATGGACATGGACAACAGGGTGAAAATTGGCTGTGGGAACAGGATTTGGCTGTATGGAGGACAACAAAGGAGGAAAATTGGGACTACTCTTATAGAAAAACAATTAAATATTTAATAAACAAAATAACAAGTGGAGCTTTCATATATTGGTAGTGGAAGTACAGGTTTATGCAGCCACTCTGAGTAAACTTGGTATTGGTTTTCATTTTAATATATGCTACATATATTACACTAGGCTTATATCAGGAGCCTATGACCAAGAAATTATACTCCTATGTGTATAACCATGAAAAATGAGTATATATTCCTATAAAAAGTCCCCCAAAATGATCATACTGGCTTTACTCATAATAAGTAAAAAGAGAAATGGCCCAAATATCAATCAACAGCAGAATAAGTAAATAAGTTGTCCTAATATCATACACTGAAACTGCAGAAATATCAAAAAGAAAAAAAAATACTACTAAACCTTACACAAAACCTGGATGAATCATCAAAACATTAAGTTGAATTGGTGCCAGCTGTGCATTGCCTGCCAGCGTCAGCTGTGCCTGCCAGCATGGGGTTGAGCCTTGAAGGCCCTGAAGCCTCGAGGGTTTCACTGCCATCTAGGCAAAGTGGGGAGTAGCTTCCACCAGCTCAGCATCTTGGTGACTGGACACTGGACTCTGAGGACCCAGGACATTTTCATGGTACTAAACCCTCACTCTGGAGTCAGAGGGGAGAAAGCGGATTCAGAAGAAGGCTCTTCAACTGCCTCCTGCGAAAAAGTGAGCCAGCAGAGTCTAACCTTATCATAAGGCAGAGCTCAATGTACTTCTGACTAACCCAGAAACAAGATGATGATACAGCATGTTCTTTATCCAGGCATTCAGTGCATTGCAGAATTTCTTTTTTTATGTGAAATAAGCTTCCAGCGTCTTCTTTAACATGATAGCTGCAAGATCATAGATGCCTGCACATGACAGGGGTAGGTACCCTGCATCAAAACATACGCCTGAGGCCCTGTGTGGAGAGGCCCTGGTCTAGCTCTGAGGAGAGTAACCCAAAGATAACTGAGTGCTGGACAGAGAGAAAAGCGATACCATCACCCCTCGGCTGTTGCAGCCAGCAAGACCAGAAAAACCAGCTTGGCAAGATGGAAAACAGCAAGAGTTGTTGGGATTTAAAAAAAAAATTTTAATTATTTTTTCATTATTTTTACCTTTTTTACCCCTTAACTCCTTTTGCTTCTCGTTACTTCTTTCTTGGTTTATTCCTTCTTCCTTTCTTTCCAATGTTATCTCTTCTTCCTTCCTCTTTCTTTTCTCTTTTCTTTATCTTTCTTCCTTTCTTTCTTCTATTTTATTTTTTTCTTTCTCTTTTCTCTTTTTAAATACCCATGAGTGAGACAAAAACAAAACAAAACAAAACAAACAAACAAAAAACCTGTTGGAAATGTGAAAAAACAGAGCTGGTCCCAAAGAGGGGGCATTTAAACAGCTGAGACAGTGGAAGCTGTGAACACCAGAATAACTGAAGGAGATGGCACCAGTGAATCTCTCAGGTATTCTACCACAGAACTTCACACCGTAAACCCAGGGAGCCAGAACAGATCAATTTAAGAAGCTGAGGCTAACAAAAAGAGCATCAAAAACAATGGGAATACAAAGAAACAATCCCCAAATGAAAGGAAAGGAAAAAGCCGCAAAAAGAATGCTAAATAAAGCAGAGGCAACTCAACTATCAGATTTTGAGTTCAAAGCAATGGTTGTCAGGAAGCTCCATGAGCTCTCAATGAGCTACCAGAAACTACAGGGAAGCTACGATAAACTCACTGCAAACTTTATCAACATGAAAAAGGAAATAGAAATGATCAACAAAGGCCAAGAGGACATGGAGAACACAATTTCTGAACTGAAGAACACAGTGGAAGGAATGAAAAGCAGAATTCATGAAGAAGAAGATCAAATCAGAGAGTTGGAGGACCAAGGAGAAAAAAAACACCCAGAAAGGCAAGAAAAGGAAAAGAGGATCAAAAAGAATGAAGAGGGATTAAGAGAAATGCAATACAATATGAAATGTAATAATATCCGTATAATAGGGATACCAGAAGGTGAAGAAGATGAAGGGAGAGAAAACCTATTTAAAAAAGTAATGATGGAAAACTTCCCTAATTTGATGAGAGAAAAAGTCACACAAATCCAGGAAACACAGAGAGTCCCAATCAAGAGAAACCCAAAGAGGCCCACTACAAGACACATCATCATTAAAATGGCAAAATTCCAAGACAAAGAGAGAATCTTTGGGAGAAAAGGGAGAAAAAGGAAATAACATACAAGGGAGCCCTTATAGGGTTAGCACCTGACTTCTCAATGGAAATGCTCCAAGCCAGAAGAGAATGGCAAGAAATATTTCAAGTAATGGGAACCAAAGGCCTTCAACCAAGACTACTTTACCCAGCAAGGCTTTCAATCAAGATAGAAGGCCAAATAAGGAGCTTCCCAGACAAAAGAAGTCTAAAAGAATACACCTCTACCAAACCAGTTTTGCAAGAGATACTAAAGGGACTGCTTTAAGGAAAGGGAGGAAAAGAGAGAGAGAGAGGGAGAGGCAAAGGGAGAGGGTGAGAGAGAGAGAAACACAGGTATGAAAATGGCAATGAGTAAGTACCTATCAATAATAACCTTAAACATAAATGGATTAAATGTTCCAATCAAGAGGCATAGAATAGCTGAATGGATAAGAAAGCATGACCCACACATATGCTGCTAAAAGAGACCCACCTCAGGACAAAAGACCTACACAGACTGAAACAGAAGCACTGTAAACAAATTTTCCAAGCAAATGGAGAGGAAGAAAAAGATGCAATACTCATATCAGACAAAATAGACTTCAAAAGAAGAACCATAAAGAGAGACCTAGAAGGTCACTTCATAATACTCAAGTGAAGAGTCCACCATGAAGTCATAAACCTTATAAATATATATGCACCCAACATAAGAGCACTTAATACATAAAGAAAATCTTAGAGGACTTCAAGAAAGATATTGACAACAACATAATCATAGTAGGGGATTTTAACACCGCACTGTCAAAAATGGACAGATCTTCCAAACAAAAGATCAACAACGACATTGTGGCATTGAACACCACTCTAGATGAAATGGACTTAACTGAATATATATATTTAACTGAATATATATATATATATATATATATATATATATATCCCCCTTCATCCCATAGAAACTAAATACACACTCCTTTCAAATGCACGTGGAGCATTTTCAAAGATAGACCACATGATAGGACACAAAACAACTTCAACAAATTCAAGAAAATTGAAATCATACCAAGCATTTTCTCCAACCACAAGGGACTGAAACTAGAAACCAACCCCAAGGGGAAAGACCCAAAATACTCAAAATCATGGAGATGGAATTGCATGCTATTAAACAATGAATGGATCAAGAATGACATTAGGGAGGAAATTAAAAAGTTTCTGGAAACAAATGAAAATGTACTCACAATGACCCAAAACTTATGGGACACAGTGAATGCAGTCCTCAGAGGGAAGTTCAGAGAGATACAGGCCGACCTAAAAAAGATAGCAACATTTCAAACAAACAACCTAAACCTACCCCTACAGGAACTTGAGGAACAAAAACAAACACAGCCCAGAGCAAGTAGAAGGAAGGAAATAACCATGATCAGAGCAGAATTAAATGACGTAGAGACTAAAAGCACAATTCTAAGGATCAATGAATCCAGGAGCTGGTCCTTTGAAAAGATAAACAAAATCGACAAGCCTTTAAGGAGGCTCCTCAAGGAAAAAAGAGGGAGGACACAAATAGACACAATCAGAAATGAAAGAGGAGAGATTACAACTGACACCATTGAAATACAAAGGATGGTAAGAAATTACTATGAAGAACTGTATGCCAAGAAATTTGAAAACCTAGGTGAAATGGACAAGTTTCTAGAAAAATATAATCTTCCAAAACTCAATGAAGAAGAAGCAGAAAGCCTGAACAGGCCAAAGCAGCAGAAGAAACTGAAGCAGTAATAAAAAAAAAAAAAAAAAAAAAAAAAAAAAAAAAAAAAAAAAAAAAAAAAAAAAAAAAAAAAAAAAAAAACCTCTGGACACACAAAAGACCTGGACCAGATGGTTTCACAGGAGAATTCTACAAAGCTTTAAGGAAGAGCTAACCTCTATCCTTCAGAGACTTTTCAAAAAAATCCAAAGTGATGGAAGACTCCCAAATGCTTTTTATGAAGCCAGCATCATCCAAATCCTCAAACCAAATAAATACACACCAAAGAAAGAAAATTTCAGGCCAATATTACTGAAGAACATAGACACTAAAATTCTCAACAAAATATTGCCAAACCACATCCAACAGTACATTAAAAAGGTCATACACCATAACCAAGTGGGATTCATCCCAGGGATGCAAGAGTGGTTCAACATTCACAAATCAGTAAATGTAATACAACACATAAACAAAAGGAAAGACAAAAATCACATGATCATGTTAATAGATGTAGATAAAGCATTTGTTAAGATACAACACCCATTTATGATAAAAACACTCAGCAAAGTGGGTATAGAGGGAGCATTCCTGAACATAGTAAAGGCCATGTATGAGAGACCTACAGCCAACATCATACTCAGTGGGCAAAAATTAAAATTGTTTTCACTAAGATCAGGAACAAGACAAGGATGTCCACTTTCACCACTTCTATTCAATATAGTATTGGAAGTCTTAGCCACAGTGATTAGACAAGAAAAGGAAATAAAAGGCATCCAAATTGGAAAGGAGGAAACAAAACTATCATTGTTTGCGGATGGCATGATAGTGTACATAGAAAATCCTATAGACTCGGCCAAAAAGCTGCTCGACCTAATAAATGAATTTGGCCAAACAGTCAGACACAAAGTCAATATCCAGAAATCAAAGGCATTTTTGTATACCAACAATGCAAGAGCAGAAGCAGAAATCAAGAAAAAAAATCCCATTTGATATAGCAAAAAGAAAGATAAAATACCTAAGAATAAGCCTAACCAAGTAGGTAAAAGAACTGTACATAAAAAACTACACAACACTGAAGAAAGAAATCAAGGAATACTCAATCAAATGGCAACATATATCGAGTTCATGGATCAGAAGCATCAACATCATCAAAATGTCCATAGTACCCAAAGCAATTTACAAATTCTGTGCAATATCTATTAAAGTGCCAATGGCATATTTCACAGACATAAAACAAACACTTCAAACATTTATATGGAACCATAAATGACCTCAATAGCTGCAGCAATTTTGAGAAAGAAGAGCAAAGTAGGAGGGAGCACAACACCTGACACCAAAATGTATTACATGGCCGCTGTAATCAAAACAGCCTGCTACTGGCACAAAAACGGACACATGGACCAGAATAGAACAGAGAGCCCAGAAATAAACCCAAGTCTCTACGGTCAATTAATGTTCAACAAAGGAGGCAGCAACACAAAATGTTCTAAAGATAGCCCTTTCCACAAGTGGTGTTGGGAGAACTAGACAGCTACATGCAAAAAAATGAAACTAGAGCACCAACTTCCATCATGCACAAAAATAATTCAAGGTGAATAAAAGATTTAAATATAAGCCATGACACCATTAAAGTCCTAGAGGAGAACAGAGGCAGGAAAATGTCAGATAGTTCATGCAGTAACATTTTTTACTGATATGTCCCCTAATGCAATGGACATAAAGAAAAGAATAAACAAATGGGATCTCATCAAAATAAAAAGCTTCTGCATGGCTAAAGAGAACAGTATTAAAAAAAAGATAACCAACTGTATGGGAAAACATATTTGCCAATGATACCTCAGACAAGGGTTTAATCTCCAAAATGTATAAAGAATTTACATGACTCCACTCTAAGAAGAGAAGCAACCCAATTAAGGAATGGGTAAAGGACTTGAACAGACACTTCTCCAAGGAGGACATACAGAGAATTCAGAGACACATGAAAAGATGCTTGATATCACTAGCTATCAGAGAGATGCAAATTAAAACCACAATGAGATACAACTTCACATCAATCAGAATGGCCATCATAAACAAAGCAATAAACAACAAGTGTTGGAGAGGTTGTGGAGAAAAGGGAACCCTAGTTCACTATTGGTGGGATTGCAGACTGGTACAACCACTATGGAAAGCATTTCTAAAAAAAAAAAAAAAAATAGATCTACCTTTTGACCCAGCAGTTCCACTGCTTGAATTATATCCTAAGAACCCTGAAACACCAGTCCAAAAGAACCTATGCACCCCCATCTTTATAGGAGCACAATTTACAATAGCCAAGTATTGGAAGCAACCTAGGTGCCCATCAGTAAATGAATGGATCAAGAAACTATGGTATATTTACACAATGGACTTCTATGCAGCAGAAAGAAAGAAGGAGCTCCTACCCTTTGCCACAGCATGGATGGAACTGGAGAGCATCATGCTAAGCCAAATAGGCCAGGAGGTGAAAGACAAATACCATATGATCTCACCTTTGACAGGAAACTAGTCAACAAAACAAACAAACAAGCAAAATATAACCAAAGACACTGAAATTGAGAACAGGCTGACAGTGACCAGAGGGGAGAGGGGATGGAATTTCAGGGGAAATAGGGAAGGGTTTAGAGCAACAAGTATAAAATACACTTGGACAAAATCTAGGTGGGGGGGTGGAAATGTGAGAGAGGTGGGGAGTGCTGGGGTGATGGGCTGGGATGGGAGTAAAAGACAGAAAATTGTACAAGAACAATTAAAATAAATATAAACATTAAGTTGTCTGTGAGAAACAAACACACACAAAAAACATACTATATAATTAAAATATGCTAAGTACAAGAATAGACAAAAGTAATCTTTGTTGTTATAATCAACAGTGGTTGCCAAAGATGGAGGGATGGAAATTTAATACAATGGGATGAGAAAACTTTATCATTATATAGGTGGTGTACACAGAGGTATTGCTAAAAAATAGTCAGTTGGTTAAATTTTTAAAAATCTCATTGGTTTTCTTCAATATTTCATGAATTGGGCAGCATCCTGTCTAGCAGATAGAAAATAGCTATGAAAAGCTGGGCAAAAGAGAAGACTTTTACAGGCAGAAGGAAGCAAGAACATTGAAGTTATAGTAGGCAAAATAATTGGTTGGTTATTGCAAGGTTATTCCTTTAGGGATGACAGGGGTCTATCAGGCAGTTTACCTAACTGTTGCTGATCAGGTAGTTACTGATTGACTGCTTTAAAATTTTATTTCTGGGACAGCAAAAATTGTAATTAAGTGGTAGTTTTTTTGATGTGTCATAAACAACTCCATTTCGGATTTCTTGTCTTGTTTTTAGCAGAATATAAAATTGCAAAAATTAATTGCATTTTACATTTAATATTAATGCATGTTATACACCTTATAGAGTACATTAATATCATGCCCTTGCTGGTGTGGCTCAGTGGACTCAGTGCCGGCCTTGGAATGGAAAGGTCATTGATTCAATTTCCAGTCAGGGTATGTACCTGCATTGCAGGCCAGGTCCCTGGTTGGGTGTATGTGAGGGGAAACTAACTGGTGTTTCTCTCCCTCTCTTACTCCCTCCCTTCCACTAACTCTAAAAATAAACAAATAAATTCTTTTTTAAGAAAATACATTTAATATCTTAATTATGAAAATAAAACCAAAACAAGGAAAGAATCTGGAAATTATATCTTCTTCTAATGGTGAAAAATAAAACTGTTATTTTGCCAAATAAAGACTTCAAAGACTGATAGAAAAAGTAACATGAATATTCACCATTATTTCATAAAATAACTATATTAACACAACAACCGAAGGACGATGTGGTATCAGAATAAAAAATCTTAATATAGAATAAATCTACTTCTATAGAAAACTTATTACCTTGTCCTTATGTTTTTACTATTTTGCCTAGATACAAAAAGTTTATTTTGGATTACCAAAAAGTTGAAGAGTGGCATCTTTTACTCATTCAATTTAAACAAAACAACTTTCCCCAAATCATCACTCATGTAGAAACTTTATTTTAAAATATTAGGTGCATTTTATACACAAATAACCAACTGCTAGAAAGGGAAATTAACAAATAATATCATCTACAATTTCATCAAAACAATAAAGTACCTAGGAATAAATTTAATCTCAGAGATAAAAGAGCTGTACTCAGGAAATTGTAAAACATTGAATAAGAAAATCGAAGAAGACACAAATAAATGGAGGTGTAATATCATGATAATGGACTGGAAGAATTAACATTGTTAAAATATCCGTACAACACAAAGCAACCTATAGATTCAATTACATCTTCATTAAAAGAAAAATAGCATTTTTCATAGAAGTAGAACAAATTATTAGAACAAATTTAGTAGAACTAAAATTTATATAGAGCCCCAAAAGATCCTGAATAAGCACAACAAACTTGAAAAGAACATAGTTGGAGGTATATGTCTACTTGATATCAAACTATGCTGCAAGGTTATAGTAATCTGGCATAAGAACACACACATAAACGAATAGAACAAAATAGCCCAGAAGTAAACCCAAGTATCTATGATCAATTAATATTTGACAAAGGGGGCAGAGCATATATGGAGTAAGAATAGCCTCTTCAACAAATGGTGTTGGGAGATCTGGGCAGCTGCATGAAAACAAAATGAAACTCAATAACCAACTTACACCATACACAAAAATAAACTAAAGATGGATAAAAGATTTATTTATCTTTTCTATTATTATTATTTTTTATTATTTAATTTAAATTATTTTATTGTTCAGTTACAGTTGTATTTTCTCCCCATGCATCCCCCCACCCCCTCCAAACCCACCCCTCTCTCTTACTTCCACCCTCCCCCTTGATTTTGTCCATGTGTCCTTTGTAGTTCCTGAAAACCCTTCTCCCCACTCACCCCTCCTCCCTCCCCTCTCGCTATTGTTAGATTGCTCTTAATTTCAATAACTCTGGTTATATTTTGTTGGATTTTTTCTTTTGTTCATTATGTTCCAGTTAAAGCTGAGATTATATGATATTTGTCCCTGACCTCCTGGCTTATTTCACTTAAGACAATGCACTCCATTTCTATCCATGCTGTTGCAAAGGGCATAAACTCCTTCTTTCTCTCTGCTGTATAGAATTTAATTGTGTAAATGTACCATGGTTTTTAGAACCACTCATTTGCTGATGGGCACTTAGATTGCTTACAGCATTTGGCTATTGTAAATTGTGCTGCTATGAACACTGGGGTTCCTAGGTTCTTTTGGATTGGTGTTTAAGGGCTCTTAGGGTATAATTCCAGCAGTGGAATTGCTGGCTCAAAAGGTGGTTCCATTTTTAGTTTTCTGAGGAAATTTCATATTGTTTTCCACAGTGGCTGCACCAGTCCGCATTCCCACCAACAGTGTACTAGGGTTCCCTTTTCTCCACATCCTCTCCAACATTTGTTTGTTGATTTGTTTATAATGACCATTTGGACTGGTGTGAGGTGGTAGCTCATTCTGGTTTTAATTTGCAACTCTCTGATGGGTAGTGTTGCTGAGCAACTTTTCATATGTCTCTGAGCCCTCTGCATGTCCTCCTTGGAGGAGCATCTGTTCAAGTCTTTTGCCCATTGTTTAATTGGGTTGTTTGTCCTCCTGCAGTGGAATTGTGTGAGTTTTTAATTTATTTTAGAGATCAAGCCCTGGTCTGAGGTGCCATCAGCAAATATGTTTTCCCATAACCTTGGCTCTCTTTTCATTTTAATGCTGCTTTCTTTGCCCGTGCAGAAGATTTTTAATTTGATGAGGTCCCATTTGTTTATTCTTTCCTTTAGGTCCCTTGCTTAAGGGGACATGTGGGTGAAAATATTGCTGCATGGAATATCTGAGATTTTCCTGCCTATGTTTTCTTCTAGAACTTTTATGTTGTCACAACTTATATTTAAGTCATTTATCCACCTTGAATTTATTTTTGTGTGTGATGTAAGTTGGTGTTCGAGCTTCATTTTTTTTGCATGTAGCTGTCTAGATCTCCCAACACCATTTGTTGAAAAGGTTATTATTGTTCCATTTTATACTTCTTCCCACTTTGCCAAATATTAATTGACCACAGAGACTTTGGTTTATTTCCTGGCTCTCTGTTCTTTTCCATTGGTCTGTGTGTTTGTTTTTATGCCAGTACCAGGATGTTTTGATTATAGTGGCCTTTTAATACAGTTTTAAATCAGGTATTGTGACCCCTCCTGCTTTGTTCTTCTTTCTCAAAATTGCTGCAGCTATTTGGGGTCTTTTATACTTTAACATACATTTCTGAAATGTTTGTTTTATATATGTGAAATATGTCATGGGTAATTTAATAGGGATTGCATTGAATCTACAAATTGCTTTGGGTAGTATGGTCATTTTGATGATGTTAATTTTACCAATCCATGAACAAGGTACATGGTTCCATATGTTTGTGTCTTCCTTAATTTCTTTCTTCAGTGTTGTGTAGTTTTCTAAGTACAAGTTTTTAACCTCCTTGGTTAGGTTTATTCCTAGGTACATTATTTTTTCTTCTTCTTATATTGAACGTGATTTATTTTCCTGATTTCTGTTTCTGATATTTCATTGTTGGTGTACAAAAATGCATTTGATTTCTGAGTATTGACTTTGTATCCAGCTGTTTTGCCAAATTTATTTATTAGGTCTGGTAATTTTTTGGTGGACTCTATAGGATTTTCAATGTACAGTATCATGTCATCTGGAAACAGTGACAGTTTTGTTTCCTCCTGTCCAATTTGGATGCCTTTTATTTATTTTTCTTGTCTCATTGCTGTGGCTAGGACTTCCAATAGTATGTTGAATAGGAGTGGTAAAAGCAGACATCCTTATCTTGTTCCTGATCTTAGTGGGAAATCTCTGTTTTTCTCCATTGTGTATAATTTTGACTGTAGGTCTCTCATATATGGCCTTTACTAGGTTGAGGAATGCTCCTTCTATTCCCATTTTGTTGAGTGCTTTTGTCATAAATGGGTGCTGTACCTTATCAAATGCTTTTCGTGTATCTATTGGTACGATCATGTGATTTTTGTATTTTGTTTTATTTATGTGGTGTATTATGTTTATTGATTTGCAAATATTGTACCATCCTTGCAACCCTGGGATGAATCCCACTTGATCATGGTGTATGATCTTTTTAACAAATTGCTAGATGTGGTTTGCAAAAATTTTATTGAGGATTTTAGCATTTATGTTCATTACTGATATTGGCCTAAGGTACTCTTTATTATACCTTTATCTTGTTTTGGGATTAGGATGATGCTGGCTTCGTAAAAAGAGTTTGGGTGTCTTCCACCTTCTTGAATTTTTTGGAATAATCTATGGAGGATGGTGGTTACCTTTCCCTTAAATGCTTTGTAATATTGTCCTGTGAATCCGTCTGGCACAAGGATTTTGTGTGTTGGAAGCTTTTTGATTACTGTTTCATTTTCGCCGGTTGTTACTGCTCTGTTCAGGCCTTCTGCTCCTTTATTCATTTTTGGAAGATTATATATTTTTTAGAAATTTATCCATTTCACCTGGGTTGTCAAATTTCTTGTCATATAGTTCTTTGTAGTAATTTTTGTACAATCCTTTGCATTTCTGTGGTGTCAGTTTTAATCTTGCCTCTTTCATTTCTCATTGTGTTTCTTTGGGTTCTCTCTGATGTTTGATTGATGAAACTGCTTAAAGGCTTGTCAATTTTTTTATCCTTTCAAAGAACCAGCTCCTGGATTTGTTGATCCTTAGAATTGTGCTTTTAGTCTCTATGCCATTTAATTCTGCTCTGATCTTGTTTATTTTCTTCCTTGTACTTTCTCTGGATTGTCGTTGTTGTTGTTTCTTGAGTTCTTGTAGGTGTAACATTAGGTGTTTATTTGAAATGTTTCTATCTTTTTTAGGTAGGCCTGTGTTGCTATGAAATTCCCTCTCAGGACTGCCTTCACTATGTCCCATAAGTTTTGGATTGTTGTGAGTACATTTTGGTTTATTTCCAGAAACATTTTTATTTCTTCCCTGATTTCATTCTTGATCCATTCATTGTTTAATAGCATGCTATTTAATCTACAGGATTTTGAGGTTTTTTTTTTCCTTGAGGTTGGTTTCTAGTTTCAGTTCCTTGTGGTCAGAGAAAATGTTTGATATGATTTCAATTTTCTTGAGTTGTTAAGGTTTGTTTTGTGTCCTATGATGTAGTCTATCTTTGAAAGTGTTCCATATGCATTTGAAAAGAATGTGTACTTTGCTTCTTTGGGATGAAGGGGTCTGTATAATATCAGTTCAGTCCATTTCTTCTAGGGCATTGTTCAATGCCACACTATGTTGATATTTTGTTGGCAGGATGTCTCCATTTTTGACAGTGAGATGTTAAAATCTCCTATGATAATTCTGCTGCTGTCAATATCTTTCTCAAAGTTTTCCAAGATTTTCCTTATGTATTTGGGTGCTCCTATGTTGGGTGCCTATATATTCACAATTTTTATGTCTTCTTGATGGATTCCTACCTTTAGTATTATGAAGTGACCTATGGGTCTCTATTTATGGTTCTTTTTTTTTTTTTGAAGACTATTTTATCCAATATTAGTATTGCTACCCTGACTTTTTTTTCCTGTTCATTTGCTTGGAATATTTTTTTCCACCCCTTTATTTTGAGTCTGTGTAGGTCTTTTGTCCTGAGGTGGCTCTCTTGTAGGCAGCATATGTGTGGGTCATGTTTTCTTATCCATTCCACTACTCTGTGTTTTTTGATGGAGCATTTAATCCATTTATGTTTAAGGTTATTTTTGATATGTACTTATTCATTGTCATTTTTTTCATACCTGTGTTCCTCTCTCTTTCACTGTTTTTCTTCATGTTCTTAAAGCAAAACCTTTAGCATCTCCTGCAGAGCTGGTTTGGAGGGGGTGTGTTCTTTGAGGCATTTTGTCTGGGAAGCTCCTTATTCAGCCTTCCATTTTAATTGAGAGCCCTGCTGTATAAAGTAGTCTTGGTTGCTGGCTTCTGTTTTTTAAAAAATATATTTTATTGATTATGCTAATACAGTTGTCCCATTCCCCTCTTCATTCCCCTTCACCCTGCACACACCCTCCCACCCACGTTCCCCACCTTTAATTTCTGTCCATGTGTCATAAGTTCTTTACCTTCTACGTTTCCAATACTAATATTGCCCTCCTCCTGTCTATTTTCTACCTGCCATCTATGCTATTTATTCTCTGTACTTTTCCCCCTCTCCTCTACCCACTCCCCTGTTGCTAACCCTACACGTGATCTCCATTACTGTGTTTCTGTTCCTGTTCCAATTGTTTGCTTAGTTTGCTTTTGCTTTTGTTTTAGGTATGGTTGTTAATAACTGTGTGTTTGCTGTCATTTTACTGTTCATATTTTTTATCTTCTTTTTCTTAGATAAGTCCCTTTAACATTTCATATAATAAGGGCTTGGTGATGACGAACTCCTTTAACTTGGCCTTATCTGAGAAGCGTCTTATCTGCCCTTCCATTCGAAATGATAGCTTTGCTGGATAGAGCAATCTTGGATGTAGGTCCTTCACTTTCATGACTTGGAATACTTCCTTCCAACCCCTGCTTGCCTGTAAGGTCTCTTTTGAGAAATCAGCTGACAGTCTGATGGGAACTCCTTTGTGGGTGACTGTCCCCTTATCTTTTGCAGCTTCTAGAATTCTCTACTTCATTTTAATCTTGGCTAATGTAATTATAATGTGCCTTGGTGTGTTCCTCCTTGGATCCACGTTCTTTGAGACTTTCTGTGCTTCCTGGACTTCCTAGAATTCTATTTCCTTTGTCAGATTGGGGAATTTCTCTTTTATTATTTGTTCAAATAAGTTTACAATTTCTTGCTCTTCCTCTTCCCCTTCTGATGCCACTATAATTCAGATGTTGGAACGTTTAAAGATGTCATGGAGGTTCCTAAGCCTCTCCTCATTTTTCAGAATTCTTGTTTCTTCATTCTTTTCCTTTTTAAGTTGTTTCTTTCTTCCTTCTGGTCCACTCCATTGATTTGAGTCCCAGTTTTCTTCCCATCATTATTGTTTCCCTGTGCCCTTTCCTTCGTTTCACTTACTATAACCTTCATTTGTTCATCTAATTTGCAACCAAAATCAACCAATTCTGTGAGCATTTTGATCACCAGTGCTTTGAACTGTGCATCTGATAGGTTGGCTGTCTCTTGGTCACTTATGTGAATTGGCTCTGGGGCTTTGATCTGTTCTCCCATTTGAGGCATTTTTCTTTTTTTGGTATGGTCAGGGTTGTTATATAGTGAGGAGCAGAGCCTTAGGTGTTCACCAGGGCAGGGCAACCCAGATGCTAGGTTGTGATGCTTGTGTGGGGGAGGGGTCAGAGAGGGAACAATGGTGGTTGTTCTGCTCTTTCTTGGGTTTCAGTCCATTCCGCTGCTTCCCACAAGCAAATTGGTTTCTTCTGGTGCTGATTCCTGGGTGGGTGGGCTTATGTACATTCTAGGACCCTGTGGGTCTCTCCAACAAAGTCCCCTGTGAAGCTGGGAGTTTCTCCTGGCACCTGAACCCACACAGGTGTTTCCAATTGTTGTTTGAGGCTTTATTTCCCTGCACTGAGGCCCTGGGATGGGGGGCCTGTTTCACTCCCCAGTTTTGCCTGGTTTATCTGTGCATGGATTTGTGACATCCTGTTATGCCAGCTGCCTTGTGTGCCTCACTGGGTCTTTCTGCTGTAACCCCACACCCGGGGTCTGTCAGCCATCACCTGCATACCTGGGACTGCCAACCACAGCTTTTTCCTGCTGCGACTGCTCTCTGCTGGGCACTGGACTCTACCCCTCTTACCGGTTTGGATGAATGTGTCTATTTTAACTCCTTGGTTGTTGGACTTCCATACAGTTCAATTTTCTGTCAGTTCTGGATTTTTTTTTTTGTTTCTAAATTTTTATTGTCCTTATTTGGGTTGTGCGAGGGGGCACAGTGTGTCTACCTATGCCTCCGTCTTGGCCAGAAGTGGCCTCTGGTTTTCATTACTTGGAATATTTCTGGCCATTCCCTTCTGGCTTGGAGCATTTCCAATGAGAAGTTAACTGCTAAATTTATTGGGCTCCCTTGTGTTTTACTTCCTGTTTCTCCCTTGCTGCCTTTAAGATTCTCTCTTTGTCTTGGAATTTTGCCATTTTAATGATGATGTGTCTTGAAGTGGGCCTCCTTGGGTTCCTCTTGATAGGGACTCTCTGTGTTTCCTGGATTTGTGTGACTTTTTCTCTCATTAAATTAGAGAAGTGTTTGCCCTGGCTGGTGTAGCTCAGTGTATTGAGTGCAGCCTGTGAACCAAAGGGTTGTTGGTTCAATTCCCTGTCAGGGCACATGCCTGGGTTGCAGGCCAGGTCCCCAGTGGGGGGCACATGAGAGACAACCACACATTGATGCTTCTCTCCCTCTCTTTCTCCTTCCCTTCCCCTCTCTAAAAATAAATAAATAAAATCTTTAAAAAATTAGAGAAGTTTTCCATCATTACTTTTTCAAACATGTTTTCTATCCCTTGCCCTTCTCCTTCTAGTATCCATATTATATGGATATTATTATTTTTCATGATGTCTTGCATTTCCCTTAACCTGTCTTTATAGTTTCTGAGCCTCTTTTCCTTGTCTCACTCATTCTGGGTGTTTTTTTCTACTTTGTCCTCCAGCTTGCTGATCTGATCCTCTGCTTCATTTAGCTTGCTTTTGATTCCTTCTACTGTGTTCTTCAGTTCAGAAATTGTATTCTTCATTTCCTCTTGGCCCTTATTTCTATTCCCTTTTTCATGTTGATATAGTTTGCAGTGAGTTCATTATTTTCTGTGAGTTCATTGAGCTTCCTGATAAACATTGCTTTGAACTCAGTATCTGATAGTTGACTTACCTCCAGTTCATTTAGCATTCTTTCTGAGACTTTCTCCTTTCCTTTCATTTGGGGATTGTTTCTTTGTCTTCCCATTGCTTGTGAGACTCTTCTTGTTAGCCTCTGCTTCTTAAATTTATCTGTTCTGACTCCCTGGGTTTCTAGTGTGAACTTCTATGGTAGAATACCTGTGAGAATCAGTGGGGCTGTCTCCTTGATCTCCTGAGCTCACTGTTGTTGGGCTGTTGTTTTTGTTGGCTCTTTGTATGTCTTTGGTTTTGATTGTTGTTCAGTCTTTCTTTGGTGGGTCCTTCTCACCAGCCACTTAACTGAAGGTAACTCTGTCCACCACCTCATATATTCTGTTGTGCAGTTGTGGACATGTTGTGTTAAGCTGGTTCTTCCATGTGTATAAGGTTTTGAGGATTCTCTCTTGCTCTTTTTCCATTGTTATTTCTGGGTAATGTCTCCACTATTTAGTTGTATTTTCAGATAGGTCCTGGGTTGAGTTAGTGTGATTTCTACTCCCTCCTTCACCTTATTCTGTTATTATCTGTTTGTGGTTCCTTTGTTGGTAGTTTTCCTTTTCCAGCAGGTATCATGGTGTTCACAGCTTCCACCTACTCGTCTGCTTTTTCAATGTCTTCTACAATTTTTGGTCTCCTTTGTTCATATGTGCTGGGATACTGCTGGCTGTTCAGTCTGTTCCTCAGTACATTGGCTAGGTGTTTCACCTAAGTACAGGGAGAGGTGGACTGCACTCCCACCTATCTTGCCACCATCTTAGGGCTCAAGATAAAAGATTTAAATACTATTCATGACACCATAAAAGTCCTGGAGGAGCATGTGAGCAAGGAAATCTAAGATATCCCATGCAGCAATATTTTCACTGATATATCCCCTAGAGCAAGGGACATAAAGGAAACAATAAACAAATGGGATTTCATCAAAATAAAAAGCTTTTGCATGGCTAAAGAAAACATTAGGAAAATGAAAAAGTAACCAACTATAAGGGGAAATATATTTGAAAATGATACCTCGGATAAGAATTTGATCTCCAAAATATATAAAGAACTCATGCAATTTTACTCCAGGAAGACAAACAACTGAATTAAAAAAAAAAACAGGCAAAGGACCGGAAAAGACACTTTTCTAAGGGGTACATAGAGAGAGTACAGAGACATATGAAAGGATGCTGAGCATCACTAGCCATCAGAGAGATGCAAATTATAACCACAATCAGATACCACCTCACACCAGTCAGAATGGTCATCATGACCAAATCAACAAACAAGAAGTGTTGGAGAGGTTGTGGAGAAAAGGGAAATCTAATACACTGTTGGTGGGATTACAGACTGGTGCAGCCAATGTGAAAAGTGGTATGGCATTTCCTCAGGAAACTATAAATGTAACTGCCTTTTGTCCTGGCCATCCCCCTGCTGGTGTTATATCTTAAGAATCAAGAAACACCAATTCAAAAGAACCTATGAACCCCAATGTTCACAGGAACACAAGTTATAATAGCCAAGTGCTGGAAGCAACCTAAGTGCCCATCAGCAAATGAATCGATATAAATAAAAAAAAAAACTATGGTACATATACACAATGGAATGCTACACAGCAGAAAGAGAGATCTCCTACCATTTCTTATAGCATGCATGGATTTGGAGAGCATTTTGCTAAGTGAAAGAAGCCAGGAGGTAGAATACAAATACCATATGATCTCACCTGGAAGTTGAAACTAGTCAACAAAACAAACAAGTGAGCAAAATATAACCAGAGGCATTGAAATAAAGAACAAAGTGACAGTACCTAGAGGGGTAGGGGAAAAGGATAATGGGTGAAAATAGGGGAAGGTCCATCAAGGAACGTGTATAAAAGACACATAGACAAAGCCAAAGGGGGTGGTTTTGTGAGTGAGAGGTGGGGATGGATGAGGTGTGGGGCATGGTAGGTTGAAAATGGAGACAACTGTATTTGAGCAACAATAAAAATATTTAAAAAAACAATATGGTAATGGCATAAAAATCAGACACATAAAGCCCAGAAATAAATCCACATCTACATGATCAATTAATTTATGACAAAGGAAATGAGAATGTAAAGCAATGAGGTAAAGACAATCTATTCAACAAATGCTGTGGAGAAAACTGCACAGATGCTTGCAGTAAAATCCAACAACCACTTTCTTACACCATATATATGAATAAACTCAAAACAGATTAATTCTTATATGTAAACCTGAAACCATGAAACTCCTACAAGAAAACATAAGCAGCAAAATTTTGGACATTGCTCTTAATAATATTACTTAGGATATGTCTTGCCAAGAAAGATAAATAAGAAAAAATAAACAAATGGGACTATATCTAACTACAAAGCTTTTGCACAGTAAGGAAACAATCAATAAAATGAAAAGACAACCTACTGAATAATAGAACCTATTTGCCAGTGATATATTCAATAAAGGTTAATATCCAAACTACATAAAGCTCATGTAGCTCAAACTACTCATACAACTTAAATAAAACATATTCAAACAAACAAATGAACATAAAACACAGACAATCTGATTTTAAAAAATGGGCAGAGGACCTGAGTAGACATTTCTCCAAAGAGGACATAAGATGGCCAATAGACATATAAAAATAGGCTCATCACTAATCTTCAGAGAAATGCAAATTAAAGCCACAATGAGATATAACCTCATACCTGTTAGATCACTACCATCAATAAAGCAACAAACAAGTGCTGGCAAGGATGTAAAGAAAACGGAATGCTCATGTACTATTGGTGGATCACAAATTATTGCAGCCAGCATGGAGGTCCTGGAAAAATTAAAAATAGAACTACTATATGACCCAGCAAGACCACTTTTGGAGATTTATCCAAGGAAATCCAAAACACCAATTTGGAAATATATATGTATCCCCGTACTTATTGCAGCATTATTTACAATAGCCTAGATATGGAAGCAATTTATGTCCATTGATAGAAAATTGGATAAAGAAGTGTCAAATATATACAATAGAATATTACTTAGTTATAAAAAATGAAGTTTTACCATTTGCAAGGACATGAATAGACAATTAAGTGCAATAAGACAGACAGAGAAATACAAATACCATATGATTTTACTTATGTGGAATCTAATGGACAAAATAAACAAACAAAACAGAAACAGACCCATAGATAGAGAACAAACTGATAGTTGCTGAATGGCAAGGAAGCTGGACGGTTGGGTTAAAAAGGTAAAGGGATTAAGAATTACAAACTTGTAGTTACAAAATAGTCACAAGGATGTATAGTACAGCATAGGGAATATAGTCAATAAAGCTGTCAGGTAAGTTCTGGACTTATCAAGAGGATCACTTAATAATTTCTATAAATGTCTGATTACTATGCTCTACACCTGAAGCTAATATGATATGGAATGCTAAATGTCATTGGATTATTTAATTAAAAATTATTATTCATTATTATTCATGGTGCCACTTAAAACCCTTTTATGCCCCCCCATTGTGTAAAGTGGTGGTTTTCCATTGGCTGTCGATTATATAACCAGGGAGCTTTTACAAATTACCTTCTTTATATATCATAAGCCAATTAATTATAAAATTGGGAAGGTAGTGACTGGTCACAGGCATTGTTTATGCTTCTCAGCTTACTTTAATGTGCACCAAGGTGGATCACTAACCTACACTATAATGTTTTAACTCCTTAATAGGACTATGCTCAACTATATATCTGAACTGGCCATGTTCCTCCATGCTATGTTACTTCTCATATGTTTTTGTAAGATATTTAGGAGAAGAAAATTAATTTTTCTTCTTTTCTTGTGAGTTTGTAGTTGAGACCCCTAAAATAAATGACTAATTAACAATAGAAAACTTTCTATTTTCTAGAAAATAGAAAGTAGTTTATTAATATTCATACCTCTTATATACATGGGAGATACCAAGGGGAAAATGAGTAACTCCTGGAGGTAGCCTAAACCACCAGCTTAAACACAATTTCTAGCTGAGGACATAGGACAGGTGGGGGGATGGTAGAATGACCATTAAATGTTGTGATTTAGAATCATTCTGAGACTTCTGGCCAAGACGGAGGTGTAGGTGGATACACTGTGCCTCCTCACACAAGCAAAAGAAGGGCAGCAACAAATTTAAAAACCAAAAACAACCAGAACTGCCAGAAGATTAAACTTATAGAATTCCAACAACCACAGAGTTAAAGAAAAAACATTAATCTAGAACAGCAGGAGGGGCAGAGATGGATGTCTGGGATGGAGAGAACAGGCAGCAAGGCAGCAGCTGGAGGACCAGGCAAGGCAGTGACTGGTAAACTGGGCAAGATGGCAGCTGGCAGAGTGAGCAGTCACACATTTACATGTGGATAAACTGGGAGGAACACCTGGGTAGAGAGAGAGAGAGACCATGCAACTGAGGGTTCCACTGTGGAGAAATAAAGCCTCAGAACCCTGACTGAAAAAACCTATAGGGGTTGAGGTGGCAGGAGAAACCCCTAGCCTCACAGGAGAGTTCATTGGAGAGATGCACAAGGTCCTAGAACATGCACAAAACCAACCACCTGGAAATCAGCACCAGAATAGCCCAATTTGCTTGTGGGTAGGAGTAGAAGTGACTGAATACAAGCCAAGTGGCATTCTACCCTCTTGGGCCCCTCTCCCCCATTTAGTGCCAAAACGCAGCCATGTGGGTTGTCCCCTACCCTGACAAATACCTAAGGCTCTGCCCCTTACTATGTAACAGGTGCACAGAGATGAAAAAAAAAATGGCCCAAATGAAAGAACAGATCAAAGCTAAAGAAAAAATACAACTAAGCAATGAAGAGATAGCCAACCTATCAGACACATAGTTCAAAACACTGGTAATCAGGATGCTTACAAAATTGGTTGAGTCTGGTGGCAAAATAGAGAAAAAAGTGAAGCCTATGGAAAGTAAAATAAAGGAAAATATACAGGAAGCCGAAAGTGATGGGAAGAACTGGGACTCAAATCAATGGCGTGGATCGGAAGGAAGAAATAAACATTCAACCAGAACAGAATGAAGGAACAAGAATGCAAAAATTAGGAGAGGCTTAGAAATCTCCGGGTTCCTAAACCTTAAACGTTCCAGCATCTGAATCAGGGGTGCCAGAAGGAGAAGAGGAAGAGCAAGAAGTTTAAAAATTATTTGAAAACATAAAGAAGGAGAACTTCCCTTATCTGACAAAGGAAATAGACTTCCAGGAAGTCCAGGAAGCTCAGAAAGTCCTAAAGAAGTTGGACCCAAGGAAGCACACACCAAGGCACATCATAATTACATTACTCAAGATGAAGGCTAAGGAGAGAATTGTAAAAGGAGCAAGAGGAAAGGAGACAGTTACCTACAAAGGAGTTCCCAGAAGACTATCAGCTGATTTCTCAAAAGAAACCTTACAGTCAAGAAGGGGCTGGAAAGAAGTATTCAAAGTCATGAAAAGCAAGGACCTACATCCATGACTACTCTATCCAGCAAAGCTATACTTTAGAATGGAAGGGCAGATAAATGTTGCCCAAATGAGGTCAAGTTAAAGGAGTTCATCGTCACCAAGCCCTTATTATATGAAATATTAAAGGGATTAATCTAAGGAAAAGTAGAAGTCAAAACTATGAAAAGTAAAATAACAATAAACTCACCACTATCAACAACCAAACCTAAACCAAAACAAAAACAAAAATGGACTAAGCAAACAATAGAACAGGAACAGAATCACAGAAATGGGAATCACATGGAGGATTATCAACAAGGGAGGATGGAACAGGGCACAGCCAGGCGGTGGGGGGGGGGAGCAAATAGGGATTTGTAATGTGGTCCACAACTAAGTGTCCAGGAAATATCAGAAAAAAATATTTATATAGGATGCCTTCACCCCCACAAGTCTGAGCTGGGGGATGGAACACATGGGGTAGGGTCATTGAGAGTTATTTTGCATAGCAATAATTTTGCAGATAACCTCTAAAATGATCATCTAACATATCTATAACCTTTAATTGGTTTCATAGATATGTTAAATAGCTGTGGTCCTGCTTTGAGCCAGCAGTATGAAAGTGACTTTAAACCATGGTGTAACTGGGAGGCAAATCCTCCTGGTTACAGAGCTTGCATAAGAGCTTGGAGATGATTGGCTTCACAACACAGGGCCACACCTGCCCAGACTTACTATGGCAGCCCAGTAAAGCTGGAAAATTATGGGAATGCTGGCAACTGTGGCCAATTGTGGGAGGAGTCAGAAATGGTTCAGCAGAGGAAGATTGATGCTGGGATTTAAACCAAGGCACAGCAGCCAATCAGCATCTTTTTGGGACCAGACAGTTTGGGCAGAGAAGAACCAGATATCTTTTCAGGACCACATGGATTTGGTGCCTTTTTGGGACCATGTAGCCTGGGCAGAGAAGAGCCATGGACTTCTATTTCTTTTTCTGGGATGTTGTATCCCAGATTGGGCAGAGGGGGAAGGAAGGACTGTGCATTTGTAGTTATTCTAAAGGACATTGGGATCTCAATGAAGACTTTAAGTCATTACCCTTAAGTTTGTATAACTCTTTAAGTAAATAACCCTTTCCTTTTCAGCAATCTCTGGCATTGAGAGATGTCTTTCCCTGGCATGGGTGAGGTGAACCTAGTATGGGGTGAGGGGGCAGAGCAGAAGGGTGGGTCCACTCGATAATAGTATATCATTTGCATCCCCCCTGTCTGTTCTATTACAGGGGAGGTCAGGAATGTGGGAGAAGGCACAGGGAATAAGTAGCATAAATGGTAGGTAGAAAATAGACAAGGAGAGGTTAAGAATAGTATAGGAAATGTAGAAGCCAAAGAACTTATATGTATGGCACACAGACATGAACTAAGTGGGGGTATGCAGGTGGAAGGGTATGTGCAGGGCGGAGGGGAATAAAGGGTAGAAATAAAATGGTACAACCAGAATAGCATAAACAATAAAGTATATTAAAAATAAAGATTGCTTTAAAAACTGGAATTTTCTAAGAAAACTAAAAATGGAACTACCTTTTGACCCAGCAATTCCACTGCTAGGATTATATCCTAAGAACCCTGAAACACCAATCCAAAAGAATCTATGCACCCCAATGTTCATAGCAGCACAATTTACAATAGCCAAGTGTTGGAAGCAACCCAGGTGCCCATCAGTAAATGAATGGTTCAAGAAACTATGGTACATTTACAGAATGGAATTCTATGCAGTAGAAAGAAAGAAGGAGCTCCTGCCCTTCACAACAGCATGGATGGAACTGGAGAGCATTATGCTAAGCAAAATAAGCCAGGCAGTGAAAGACAAATACCATATGATCTCACCTTTAACAGGAACCTAAACAAACAAACAAACAAGCATAATATAATCAAAGACACTGAAATTGAGAAGGGGTTGATAGTCACCAGAGGGGAGAGGGGAGGGAATTTCAGGGGGAAAGGGGAAGGGTTTGGAGCAACAAGTATAAAGGACACATGGACAAAAACTAGTGGGGGTGGAAATGGGAGGGAGGTGGGGAGGGCTGGGGTGGTGGGCTGGAATGGGATCAAAAGATAGAAAACTATACAAGAACAACAATTAAAATAAAAAAAATAAATTAAAAAAACTGAAAAAAGAATTATTCTCTTCTTATTACAGAAAAGAAAACATACTTACAAATGCTGATTTCCTATGTAACTATAAATTTCACTTTCAAATGAAAACTTCTGGTTCTGGGCTTCTCTTGTTTCTGCTGTTTCTCAAAATAATCAGCTCAAAATAATCTTAATGCCAGAGAGGCATATTCCATGGTGGCATGTTCTACTACCATTCAGATATTCTTCTTACAACACTCTGTTTAAGTGTGTGCTCTTTGTGATGTCTCATCTTACTTCCCCTGCCCCAAGAAGAATTAGAGTCTTCATCATCACTCATTACAGCATTTATCACTTACTATCACTTATAAGACAGATCTTTTTCCTTAATTACATTTTTATCTCTAGTGCATAGTAAACTATAATACAAAATCCAATAAAACTTGAGTGAACGAATAAATCTTTTATTATGAGACTGTTGAGAAACAGATCCCCTGTTTCTCACCTGATTTAACAGAATATGTCATCTTATCAAAATAAATAATTCATGTTGAAAAAAGCTGTGAGAAAATACAAATGTAGAAATCAACATGGGTTAGTACATTCATTCAAGCAAGGTAAAGTACAAAGAAACATGTATAGAATAATCTGAATAATCTTCCAAAAATATTATACACAATTGTGTGAAAAGTACAGGCAACAAATATGGTGTTATTACTCAAAAGTGAGAAAAGCCACAGCAGCTATTGAGTACATCAAAGCTGTTATATTGATACAGAAAAGAGCTTCTTAGACAAAGCAGACTCCTATATGAAGGAAATTTGTGGGAAGATAATTCTGACAATTCAACCTGCCTTGAGCACAAATTTATAGCATGACTTTTGAACAAAAAAATGATGATGTAAAAATTGAAGGACAAAAATCATACATCATTCCTGTGCATAATTTCACCATTTCCCCCACTGCAGGACAAACAGCAGCGAAAGGAGAGAAGTGGGAAATCTATGTAGCATGAAAAATGGGTATGATCCTCACTCTGAGTCCAACAACTCAGGATTCTTAACTGATTTGTGGAATGTCTATGAGCAACAACATAATCAAATTCAGCAGAAACTAATTCTAATAGTTTGTGGAACAGATCTTAAGAAACTTACCATATTTTTTTTCATTTGATAAGGAAAAAAAAACAGAATCATTAAACTCATTTGAATCTGGCACTGACTTTTCAAGGTAAAGAGATAAGCTAAGTTTTAACACCGTATTTTACTACTATGTATACATTTAATATATACATTCTTCAAACCTACAGAAATACTCTCGCACTATGGTTTCTTTAAAAATTCTTAACAGAGCCATGGCTGATGTAGCTCAGTAGATTGATTGCCAGCCTGTGAATCAAAGGGTTGCTGGTTCGATTCCCAGTCAGGGCACATACCTGGGTTGCAGGCCAGGTCCCCAGTAGGAGGTGTGCAAGAGGCAACCACATGTTGATGTTTCTCTCATTCTCTTTCCGCTCACTCCATCTCTGTATAAAAATAAATAAATACAATCTTTTAAAAAATTCTTAATAGATATAGTGTATAGGGGACCATTCTGTGTGGCAGTGGGGAATGTAGCCCAGCCCCTGAGTTCAGAAAACTGATGGGGAGTGAGGTTGGCACATAGGACCCACGCTCATGGATAGGTTGTCCCATGGGGAATCAAGCCTGCATTGTACCTAGGCTGCTTGGAGTCTTGCTTTTGCTAAAACTCCCTCACCCTGAATTAAGGCAGGAAATGTTTATTGCATATCTTTAAAGTAACTTCCTAAAATCTATGCTAAACCGCCCAAGGATGAGTGTAACCAGTTCAACCACTTTTTCCCTTTGCATTTACAAATATCCTTCCTTCTTCTTTGATGTAATTAGCAACACCCTCTCCTGTTTTCTGTAAAAGGCAACCACCTGAAGCTAACCTGTGCATAGTAAATGAGGACCATCCTCCATGTAATGTGCCCATAAAAGTAATAAAATCTTGTCCAGGCAGGGGTCAGGGGCCCCCTGTGTCACTCAGAATGTGACCATGTCATCCCTTCTTTTCCATAGGACTTCTGCAGTCCATATGAATTTGTTCATCGCAGCCACAACACATGGAATCCACTGGCCAGGGTCTGCATCAATGGTGTTGCTAAATTTCCTTACCCAAACTGTATAAGGAAATGTTCTTTTTGTTGTCACTATCATAGCTTTAAGAAAACATGTGACTAGAAATAATACTTTTATGCTGATTTAAAGAGTTGACCATTAGAAAAGTCAAATCAAGTGGCAGAATTATAATTTTCTTTTTTAATGTTTTATTTTTTAATTTTATTGTATTTCTAGTCTATTGTTGAGTTTGTCATTGTAACATTCCCATTTTTTAGTACTTCTTTCCATTAATTCTTGTTTTAATTTCAGATATATTGTTCATACAGTTAAAAAAGCACTAATAAAATTAAAATAACCACAAAATAAAAAGCATGTGAAAAGATTTAGTATACTCCTTTGAAGCTTTAACACAAACTTGGGGGACTGTGGGGATTACTGCTGTTGCTGATGGCAAGACTAGAAATGTACTGTATTTTTCAACTTTTCTTCACACTGATTGGTAAAATTTGTCTGGCTTATTGTTTATTCTGCCCCTTCTGTTTTATCCATCTCCCTTTATTGTTCCTGGGTATTAGTGCTTCCTAGACGCTCTGAGACCTATTCCAATTCCCTTTGGGAACAAAAACTAAAGTGAATTGTTTATTAATCTGCAGTGCTTTCACAATCACAATTCCACCTTCTAAGTTTTATTGGGCATCATATAGCCAGTATGCTATTTTGATAGGAGGCATTTTGACTGTGCTGGCTTGACCCTGCATGTTATTGCCACAGCTCTCTGACAGAGATTCATATTGCACATTCCCTCCTTGTCATTTCCAAAGTAACTTTGGCCACATCAGAGTGAGGACTGCAAGATTAGTATGATTTTTTTTTTCTGGAAACATGACCACATGCTTTCCAGTCTATGGCCTCTCTGAGACAACATAGATTGTGCCTTGACACAACTAATTCTTTTCTTCAATATTTACTTCAATTTTTATCAGTGGCAACCCTTAGCTATTCTTCATTTGATATTTAGTTTTCCAGAGTTTTATATACAGTTATTGAAGAAAGGCAATACTCAAACATCACTTTCTATATTAAAAGTTTCAGTGTTATTTTTGAAATGTTCAAAACCTCTTTTCTAAATGCCAAAAAGAAATGATTATTAAAAATTGTCTAGCATTGCAATCACCATATCAACTGATGAAATCAGTCCTTTTGTTTGTTATTTTGAGAAAAATGCTTTATGTGAGGTAATATGTCTTTGAGCCAAACCATTATTTTTTTTCTTGAATCATTACAGTACAATGTTGTAAACTCTCCCTGGGGTTTGGGGAAGCACTGAGTATTAGGCTTTAAAATTGCAGAATATGAAAAATTAAGTATATGTGTTATCTTTTCATAATTTGCAAACTGGCACCTACTAATTTTATTTTTGCCAATAAATGGGTTATTTCTTATTATATTATTTTTTAACTCTTAAGTGTTAGTATTATATGGCAGTATATATCAATATATTCATCCCAGGGAAAATAATGTACACACAATTATTTCTTCCAGTTTTGCTGACAGAATCATTCCCTTTGATTTGCATCCTGATGATACCTAGCTATCACTATATATCTCCAGGGGAAATAGTACTCTTTTTTCTCAAAAATTTTATTTATTTATTTTTATTTATTTTTTAACATTTTATTTATTTATCTTTAGAGGGGAAGGGAAGGAGAGAGGGAGAGAAATATCAATGTATGGTTGCATTTTGTGTGTCTCTTGCCGGGAACTGGCCTGCAACCCAGGCATGTGCCCTGACTGGGAATCGAACCACGATCCTTTGGTTCACAGGCCCGTGCCTGAGCTACACCAGCCAGGGCTATTTATTTATTTTTAGACAGGAGAAATGAGGGAGAAAGAGAGTAAGAGAAACATCAATGTGTGGTTGCCTCTCATGTGCCCCCAACTGGGGACCTGGCCTCCAACCCAGGCATGTGCTCTGACTGGGAATCAAACTGGAGACCTTTTGGTTGGCAGGCTGGCAGTCAATTCATTGAAAGATAGTATTTTTTAAAGTGGGGTAAAGATATAATGAAAAGTTCTCTAGAACTTCACATTGTATAAGTGTGAAGGTTTTAAGGCAATTAAATATCACTTTGCACCATTTTTAATACTGGCATGCAAAAAAATGAAAAGGTTACCTATAGAAATTATTTCACTTGAAATCATTAATACCAATTTTTTATTTAAACTTTTCTGAGGTATCAGTCACATGGAGTATAGTTGTGTGCTCCTTAGTAAGGCAGATACATTCTGATAAATGTGTTGTTAGGTGATTTCTTCTTTGTGTGAGCATCATAGTGTACACTTACACAAATCTAGTACACAACTAGACTATAAGGTATAGCTTATTGCTCATAGGCTACAAGCCTGTATAGCATACTACTGCACAAAACAACACAAGAATAAATCAAGCACAAGAGAAAAATTGAAATCAAGAAATGTGGCAAACACAACATGTATGAGGTTGCTGCCAGTGTTACACAGTATACTGTTTTATAGCAAATTTTTGTTAAAGTAGAAAGAGTACACTCTAAAATAATGATTAAAAAGTATGGAATAGTGTTAATAAATCCATAAACCAGAAACATAGTCATTTATTATTATTATTGGCAAGAACGTAACTGTATGTGTTGTACTTTTATATGACTGGCAGTACAGTAGATCTGTTTATACCCTCACCACCACAATATGTGAGTAATACATTTCAGTATGATATTATGGTGGCTATGACATTAACAGAAAATAAGAATTTTCAGCTCAATTATAATCTCATGGAATCATGGTCATATTTGCAGTCCATTATTGACCAAATAATCATGTAGACAAAAAAGAATGCTATAATAAATCATAAATTTCTAAAAGGGCATGTCATGGTGAGTAGTCATACCCCAGGTCTATAACTTCTTTAGTGAAAGGATTTTAAGCCAGTCTTGTACATTGTTACTGTGCATATAGTTTAAAACACCTTTAAAATGCCAAAAGAAATACTCCTGGAAACCATACCAACACACTTAAGAAAGTTAATTTGCATTTATCTGATGATTAGCAATGTTGAGCATCTTTTTATGTCTTTTGGTCATTTGTATGTCTTCTTTGGAAAAGTGTCTCTTCAAGTCTTCTACCCATTTTTTAACCAAATTGTTTGATTGTTTGTTTTGTAAAGTGCATATTAGTGAATTATATCCTTTTCATTTTTTATTGTTATTCTACTACAGTTGTCCCAATTTCCCACCCTTTGCCCTTCTCTGCCCAGTCCACCCCGACTCACCAGATAATCTCCACATCATTGTCCATGACCATGGGTCATTCATACGTGTTCTTTGACTACTCTCTTCCCCTTCTTTCCACAATTACTCTTTTTCCCCATCCCCTCTGACCATAATTGTTTGTTCCATGTCTCTGATTCAATTTTTCTTGTTAGTTTATTTTGCTCATTAGAGTCCTCTTATAAGTCAGATCATATGGTATTTGTTATTTACTGACTGGTTTATTTCATTTAGCATGATATTTTTTCATTTAATCCATGCTGACACAAAAGTTAGGAGTTCCCAATTTTTTTTCTGAGAGTAGTATTCCATTCTGTAAATATATCATAGTTTTTTGTTCCACTCATTTACTGATGGGCACTTAGTTTGCTTCCAGCACTTGGCTACTGGAAATTGTACTGCTATAAATGTTGGGGTGCATAGGAACTTTTGGGTTGGTGTTTCAGGATTCTTATGATATAAACCAGCAGTGGTATTACTGGGTCAAAAGGCAGTCCAATTATTAGTTTTTTTTATTAAATTCCATACTGTTTTCCACAGTGGCTACACCAGTCTGCATTCCCACCTACAGTGTACTAGGGTTCCCTTTTCTATACAACCTGACCAGAACATGTTGTTTATTGATTTGATTATGATGGCTATTCTGACCATGTTCATAGACTAGAAGAATTAAGATAATAAAAATGTCCATACTACCCAAAGCAATTTATAGATTCAATGTAATTCTTATTAAAACACTAATAACATATTTCACAGATATAGAACAAATACTTCAAAAATTTGTTTGGAACTGTAAACACCCAGAAATAGCCACAGCAACTTTGAGAAAGAAAAACAAAGTTGGAAGGATTACAATAGCTGATATTAAACTATATTACAAGGCCACTGTAATCAAAACAGTATAATATTGGCATAAGAACAGACACATAGCTCAATGGAACAGAATAGAGAACCTGGAAATAAACCTGTCTCTCTGGTCAATTAATATTTGACAAAGGGGGCAGAAGCATAAAATGGAGTAAAAATAACCTCTTCAACAAATGGTGTTGGGAGATCTGGATAGCTACATGTAAAAAAAAAATGAAACCCAACCACCATCTTATACCATACATGAAAATGAACTAAAGGGGTATAAAATACTTAAATGTAAGTTATGACACCATAGAAGTCCTAGGGGAGAACATAGGCAGGAAAATCTCGGATATTCTAGGCAGCAATGTTTTCACCAATATGTGCTCTACAGCAAGGGACATAATGTAAAGAATAAACAAATGGGATTTCATCAAATAAAAAACTTCTTCATGGCTAAAGAAAACATCAACAAAATGAAGTGACCCATCCATATGGGAAAATATGTTTGCCAATGATACCTCAGACAAGGGTTTGATCTCCAAATATATATAAAGAACTCTCTTTAAAGTACACATGGACAAAACCAAAGGGGTGTGGTATTGAGGGTGGGAAGTGGGGGTGGCTGGGGTGGGTGGAGTGGTGAGGGAGGAAAGGAGAGAACTGTACTTGACCAACAATAAAAAAAGTTAAAAAAGGGAGCACTCATGACTCCACATCAGGAATAGAAATAATTCAATTAAAAAATGGGCAAAGTACCTGAAAAGACACTTCTCCAAGGAAGACATACAGAAGGCCCAGAGATATATGGAAGGATGCTCAGCATCACTAGCCATCAGAAAGATGCAAATTAAACTGACAATGAGACACCACTACACACCGGTGAGAATGGTCATCCTGAACAAATCAACAAACAAGTGCTGGTGAGGTTGTGGAGAAAATGGAACCCCAGCACACTCTTGGTGGGAATGCAGACTGGTGCAGCTACTGTGGAAAACAGTATGGATTGCCTCAGAAAAGTAAAAATGGAACTGCCTTTTGACATGACAATTCCACTGCTGGGATTACACCCTAAGAATCCTGAAGCACCAATTCAAAAGAACCTATGCACCTCAGCGTTCATAGCAGCTCAATTCATGATAGCCAAGTACTGTTGTGGAAACAGCCTAAGTTCCCATCAGTAAATGAGTGGACCAAAAAACTATGGTACATTTACACAATGGAATACTATGCAGCACAAAGAAGGAAGAAATTCCTAACCTTTGTGACAGCATTGGTGGAACTGGAGAGCATAATGCTAAGTGAAACAAGCCAGGTGGTGAAAGACAAATACCATATGATCTCACCTATAAGTATGACCTAATCATCAAAACAAACAAGCAAGCAAAATAGAACCAGAGACACTGAAATAAAGAACATCCTGATTGTAACCAGAGTGGAGTGGTGAGGTTGATAATGGGTGGAGAGAAGGGAAAATGTTGTCAAGGAACATGTATAAAGGACCCATGGACAAAACCAAATTGGTGGTAGGATTGATTGTGGGATGTGGCAGTGTTTGGGACAGGGTGTGTGTTCTGAGGAAAAGGACAACTATAATTGAGCAACAATAAAAAAATTTATGCATTGCCCTGGCTGGTGTAGCTCAGTGGATTGAGAGCAGGCCTGCGAACCAAAGGATCGTGGTTCGATTCGCAGTCAGGGCACATGCCTGGGTTGCAGGCCAGATCCCAACAGGGGAGGCACGAGAGGAAACCATACATTGATATTTCTCTCCCTCTTTCCTTCCCTTCACCTCTAAAGATAAATAAATAAAATAAAAAATATGTGTCTATTAGTAATTCTTTTGTGCCATGCTGTGAAATTTTCTCTGATAAAGCATATGTTTCTAGAAATTATAAAAGAAAATATGTACAATTCTGCCAATTCAGAGAATGTTAATGTACAAAATAGTTTATTGCTGTTTACTTCTTAGATCTTACTAGGTACAAAAGGTTTATGTTAAATTTTTAAAATTTAATCCTTATTGTATCTTTTCCCATTACCACTTATTCCTCTTATACTCCCCAGCACCACAGTGTTGTCCATGTCCATGAGTCCTTTTTCCTTTTTGATCAATCCCTCTATCCCCCACTAGCTGTCATCCAAATATATGCAATTAAAGCTAGTATAAATAAGGAGAAAATAATTTTATGTGTGGCCAGAAATGGCTTAGAATTGAAATGAATTCAATTAAGTAAATTATTTTTAATGTCAAAAATAAGCTAGTGTAAATTTTCAATTTGGTTTTCTATCTGCTTAGAAAGGCAAAACTTTCCTGGAGTATTGATCTGTTCTTGAGAAGAAATAACAAGAGGCTTAACTTTTTAAGATAATCTGCCTGGAAAACAAGAATTCTTTATTTTGCCACAATAATTTCCTGTGTTCAGAGGCTGAAAATTCTCCACAAAAAGAGCTAAGTTTTGTTGTTGCTGGTTTTTTTTTTTTTTTTACAAATATTGACTTCATGTATTTTTCTTTAACATCATATTATCATTTTGGTTAAATAGATAATTAAACATTCTTTCACAGTGACCTATGGTCATATTTGATCATACATATTATAGAAATTTTTGATATTTTTAACAAATATCTTCAAAATCAAATTTTAAATAAATCTTCTTGATTCTGAACCAACTTTGACATTTTTGAAAACTTTTTATTTAATTTATTGGGGTGACATTGGTTAATGAAATTATATGGGTTTTGGGTGTACAATTTTATACCACATCATCTGTACATTGTATTGTGTGTCCACAACCCAAAGTCATGTCTCCTCTGATTACCATGACTTTGACATTTTTAAGATGGCCTATGGAACATTTCAAAGGATTTGTTCCCTCTCCTTATAAAAACAGAAATGCCAAACTAATTAGCCATACACGATATGTGAAATTACATAGGAAACTTTGTCAAATAAAATTAAAACTGTCTTCTTTATGTTGTTTCTGTATAGGTAAATGTTATATATTTCTGAAATTCTGTGAAATTCCTGGGAATCTGATATATCTTGATATAATGCCATCATTTACTATTGTTACTATCTTAAACTGCTGTGTGTCACAGAAATAAGCAAATTTCCTTGTCAATTGAATTATAATGAATGCTCATCAAATTTTTAAGCATGGCCATTTTTAAAGTCTTGTCATTTATGGAGTGCTATTGTTTTACTCTGATGCTTTTGTGATTCATGCAACATATTTTAAGGAAATTTTTTTCTTAAGCTATGAATCACAACAATTTGGTTAAATATATCTTTGTAAGCAATAATAAAATATTTAATTTTTATCCCTGTCTGATCCTTCCAGAATTTGAAAACTCTTGAATATTTATTCATGAATTTAATAAAAATATGGTTTGTTTGTTTTTTTCAACAGGATGCAACTGGAAATATTAGCTATGTTACCAATCTTTGACTGGACATTCATATTTGAGAGAGATGTGCATAGTCTCAAAAATGACCAGATTGTTTTAAGGAACTTAGTGTGAGTCTGTGTAGCCAATAAGCTCCCTTGGAAAAATTGACTTGGTATCTTGCTAACAATATTTTAGCAAAGCAATCTTAAAAATGTTTATATAGTCAATATAAATAATCAGACCAACCATCATGCTAATAAATAAGTTTTACTAAAATTATCTTTTATTAAAAAGTGAGTAAATGTAGAAAGAAACATTATGTTTGCCCTTTTGTCTATATTAGATTCTAGTCTTATTAATTGTCTTTGAGGATTTATTACATACCTGTAAAATGGACTGGATCTTGAGCTCTTCTAGTTAATTTCACATATCCGGGTCTCAGAACTAAGGCCTCCAATTTTCTCCCACCCTTCTAATTTGATATAAATAAGATTAAAGACTGCCCTTGTGTCTCTATGAATTACTATACCAGGTCCTCCTTGCTAGCCAGATTACAGTTAACTTCAGAGACTTGAATTTGGGGTACCTATTTCATAAATGAAGAAGAGTCTACCTGTCATGCAATCCTGTGCAGACTCTGGAGACCTTCAAATCAAAATAGCAAGGAAGAGAAGAAACTGACATCAAAGTAGACTGCTTCTGCCCAAGGCACCAGGTCATCTTCCTACTTTAGCTAAACATGAAACCATTCCATTTTATCTTTCTTTTCTTTACTCTGGCATTAACCTGAAGGGATAATGCCATCACTCATATCTCCCTGGCTGTTGTAAAGGGGGTTACCTCTGTAATTCAGAACATGTTTTATTTCAGGCTAAGAGAAACCCTAACTGACCCCTGGCTTAAGGAGACAAATACAGTAATTCCTATAAATGAATTCATTAACAGGGCAACCTTAGTGGAAGTGGTGTGTATCTTTACAGGATTTATCTTTGTGTTAGTTATCATTATTCTTGAGACTGTAATGCCTAAATAACTTGCACATACCTGGGCAATGATGCTTACATTACATAACTATGCTCATAACTGTTCTAGAAAGGATCTAATAGGGGGCAATCCCCATTTCCCTGGCTAGGAGTTAGTACAGATGAGGCTATAATCAGAAACCACTTCTTAGCTGTTGAAAATATTCTAAGAGCTACTGTTAATATTAACCTAGTGTTAAAGTAATAACTGACTCCCCCATCTCCACCAAATCCTTACATTATCTAGCCAAAGTTGTTCTTGGTGATAGGATAACTCTTGATTATATTTAGGTGAGCACGGAGGTATCTGAGCTCTGACCAATAACATCTTCTGCTCCTAGATTAATACTTCTGTGAAAGTTGAAACTAAATTATATAAGATTACTCAGCAAGTCACCTGACTACTTCAGTGAAGTCTTTCTTTGACTTACTTGATTTTGATTGGTTTGGGTCTGGAACTAAGGGTCCAAAGACCACTCCAAGCATGGGATTTTCTTTCTTATAGTTATCATAATAATCTAGTACATTGTATACTCTCAAAAGCTTTAAATGCATGATCACAGTCCTGACCACCAGACAACTGTAACAACAACAACAACAGCAAAATGAAATGGAGAATAATCCACTCAGGTTCACCAATTATGAACCTGTGAGTCTCACAGGCATTAAGCAAAAACATCATGACCTCACTGAGAGAATCAGTAAAAGCCATGAGACCTACAGAGAGGTCTCATGAGAGTGGTGCAAATGTCTTAAATTTTTATTTCTCAGTTAGGCTGAGAGTCTGATCAAAGGTGAGAATTTTTAAAAACAAACAAAGAAGGACCAGCATGAAGTTGTGTGCCCCCAGGACAGCAAACTAAGACTTAATTACACTTTCCTGCCCACCCAGGAATGTGACCTTAAACCAATCAGTCTGGAATTTCCTCACCGATGTTATTGAGGTAATTTGCTGTTGATACCCTAGCTTCTCTTTCATTAAAGAAAGATGCCATTGCCAGAGACAATTCTTCCTTTTCTTTTGCTAATAACTTTCTTGTCCCACCAAGTTTCTTCCTATAAAACCTGCCACTTTGTACAGCTTCTCAGAACAACTTTTTATTTACTATCTGGGATGCTGCCAAATTCATGGATTATTCCATAAAGCCAATTAGATCTTTACAGTTACTTGATGAAATTTTTATTTTTTAATAATTTCAACAATACAACTTATCCTTTCAACCAACTTGAGCCATGATGCTAAAGGATTGAAAACTATATACTGAATAAAATATCACTGTAGGAGTGATGAGGGACTCAAATGTGGGAAAATTTTAGGTAACAGCTAATAAGCTTAGTAATCAGTGAATGTAAAAAGGTATTGTTTCAGGAACTAAAGGTATGACTCATCTTAACTCCAGGAGTCCATAAGCAGTTCCACCTTTGTGCTTCAGGAGGACTGTAAGCAATCAAGATGGTATCTGAGCCATAGAACTCCAGAGTGAGATGCTCCCCACCAGGACATATATAAAGACCACCGCTCAGGGCACAGATGAACGAATGCTGAATCTTTTTATCTGTCTAACTTTCCCCCTGAATTCCAATCCCCTTACCTACACTTTTCCTCTCCTTATAAAACAGGTCAGTTAAAAATGGAATTTAAGATGGTCTGTTAAGGTACAAACTTGCCATCTTCTCAGATCACTGGCCATTTGAATAAAGTCCCATAAAGATTCAATTCCTGTCTCTGCTTATTTGGTCTGGTAGTGACAAGCAGCAGAAATGATGTTTTTTTGGTTTCATATTCTGGCAAATCCACACCTGGACTGTCTGGTAAGTCTGGGTATTTGGTGGGGAGTCTAATTGGCTGCCTGGACTGGGGGGGGGGCTGGGGTGTAGATTTAGAGACTCCCTAGAAGCTGCCAAGTGATTTCTCTTAGGGACTCCCCTGATCTGAGTCTCAGCACCTCCTATCATATTCACTTTTTTTTTTTTTTATTGAATCACTGTGCTTTCTGGTTCGGATTACAATCCTGGATCACAATTTAGATAATCAGGAGTTAAGGTGCCTTCTGGTTTTCAAAGCTGTGTCTGGTAAAAAGGCATCTTCTGGTTTAAATTAAGGTGCCGTCTGGATTTTGTGACATTACTGAGCTCTGTCTGGTAAAATGGAGGGGGAGGGAGCCCCCATTCGGGAAACAGCACTTTGGGACAAGTTATGGCTAATTGACCAACCTATGCTTAAAAACCTATGACTAAAAAGAAAGTGGTTTTTATTGTAATACTGTTTGACTTATGTATTGTATAATCTAGACTCAGGAGAGTGCTGGTGGATGAATGGGTCTTTAAATTATTGTTATACTACAACTAAAGTTGTTTTGTCAGCGATCAGGGAAGTGGGACAAAATGCCTTACCTAGAAACTTTCATGAGTTTACATAATCAGGATGCAGGATTAAAAGGAAATAGATTAAAGGTCCAGAGAAAAGGGGATTTTCCTGTGAAAGATAGCAGAAACTCAGAGGAGAGGGCCCAGGAAGTGCTAGATATTATGGCTTCTACAAACATGGTCAGGATTCCTATTCAGCCCTGGGGGGTGTTCCTCTTTACTTGGCTGAGAGAACAGGGAAAGTGAACCTGAACTGGTCTCACTGTCTCAAACCTGTCAGGGAACCAAATTCAGTGGAGGAAAAGCCCCTACCTGGGCCAGGAAATATCCTTTGCTAAAACTTCCGGTGGCAGTAGGGCCAGAAGGCCAGCCCACTGGATATTATGCATACATGCTCTGTTTTCTACATCAGATCTGTTAAACCAGAAAAACTCTGAAAGGACCAGAATATATCACTTTAGAATAGATGAAGGAGTGCATACAGGCTCTTGAGTCCCTGAAGCCACACCTGTCTTCTTCATCAGACTTGAGGCTTCCAAACCTACTAAAGCCCTCTTGGTTGTACGTTCACAAAAGGCAGGGAAATGCCCCAGGTGTCTTCACCCAAATGCTTAGGGAAAGTTCACAACCAATAACATACTTGTCAAGGAAACTAGATAACACTGTTCAAAGGTGGCCAGCCTGTTTCTGAGCTGTTTCTGAGCTGTGACATCCACCTGTGAGCTTTCAGGAACCCGAAAATTTTCCTTGGGACAACCTAACACCATTTATGCACCCAACCAAGAATTGAGCCTGCTAGAGCAAAAGGGAAATTTGTGTCTCGCTGCTGGAAGAAGGGGCAGGTGCCAAAGCCATTCTTCTTGACAATCCCAATGTCTCCCTCAAAACTTTAAGTAAATTAAACCCTGCCTCTCTTCTCCTGGAGCCAGACACAGCTACACTAATACATGACTGACCTCCTGGAGACAGATACAGCTGCACTGATATATGACTGTCCTGAGATAATTGATGAAGTTTAGTCTAGTGGCATTGATTTATAGGACCGTCCTCTAGAAGAAGCAAACTGGACTCCACATGCAAATGGAAGCAGTTATATGGACAAAGGAAACAGAAAGGCTGGGTATGCAGTTGTGATCCTTGAAGGAATAGTAGAGGTCAAGGTCTTGCCACCTGGAACCTCTGCTCAGAAAGCCAAACTGATTGCATTGACGAGGGCACAGGAATTGTCACATGAAAAGACAGTGAATGTGTATATTGACTCAAGGTGAGCTTTTTTAATTTTGCCATCACATGATTCCATCAGGAAGGGAAAAGAACTGTTAACTCCAATAAAAAGGAGATTAAGCATGCAGTAGAAACTTTTAAATTATTAGTGGCTGTTCAGTTACCTTTACAGGAGGCAATTATGCACTGCCAGGGGCATTAGAAAGAGGTCACTGAAGTGCCTAGAGGAAACAATCTGGATGATCAAACAGCAAAAGAGGCTACTAAAAAAAAAAACATAATGCTTTTGGTACCTGTTCTAGACTTGTCACAATATAACCCTGAGTATATGACTACAGACTTAGAGAAAGCTGAGAGCTGGGGTTTTGATGGAGAAGGAACTGATAGTGTATGGAGAAAGAATAATAAAGGAGTTATACCGCTTCCTGAATGTTTAGTAGAGCCAGTCGTGAAGCATTTGCACAAGGCCACTCACTATGTAAGGGACTCATTAACCATGTATATTAAACTGTGGCTCACAGGTCCTAGAATTTCTAAAGCCATATGAAAAGTAATTGCTAGATGTGTTGTGTGCCAGAAGAACAACCCCTAGATAGATCCCCATAAAAGAAAGAAGGGAAACAATACCAATGAGATTTGAGAATTGGCAAATAGACCTTACCCAGATGCCAAAGGGACTAAGGGTGTAAATATTTGCTAGTCTTCACTGATAACTTTTCAGGATGGGTAGAAAGCTATCCTAGTAGAACATAGAAATCCTTGAAGTACTGTGTAGAGTAAGTGGAGGCAGTCTGGCTTCCTCACCCAGGTGTCTGTATAACTAAGGTGAGCAGTGATCCCCATAGCCTTGGAGGGGCTGATAACTAGTGTTCTCATAGCCCTGAGACTGGGTCCAATAAACTGTTCCCATAACATAAAGTGGGCTCACGTGCACAGAATTATGTTATATAATTTCTGGCATCATGCCAGCTTTGTTCCCCTCTAGTATTTAAACAGGTAGGGACTCCCTGTCGGGGCGTTAATGATGAGAGACACAAAAGGGGACAGGTGCCATGATGGGTGCCACACTTGGGAGCAGAGGCTATGACATGAGACGTGCAGATAAATACACAGCTTGCAACATGTATGGATCGTTCACCCATGAATAAAGGCATGACAGACATCCCAATGGCTCTGTGAGTACTTTTCTGTTTAATTGAATACCATGAACCTACCTGGCCTTTAAGGGTAGCAACACATAGTGAAAAGCTTACTGAAGGAAATAATTTCTCACTTTGGTCTACTCAGTAGCATCCATAGTGATAATGGACCCACTTTTGTTTCAGAAATTACACAAAGGGTTAGTAAATTCTTAGGAATCAAATGGAGACTCCACATGGCATGGAGACCTCAGGCTTCTGGGAAAGTAGAAAAGATGAATTACACCTTGAAGAAAAATATAGCCAAGCTATGCCAAGAAACTGATCTCCATTGGGATCAAGCTTTACCTATTGCTCTGCTCAGGATAAGGGTGGTTCCTTGAAGTGGGATTCAATGGAGTCCTTATGAAATTGTGTACAAGTGACCATCTCAGACTACAATTGGGGTGGGAGATATATATGCAGATCAAGAAGTGGAGGTAAAGCAAATATACAAAATTTAAGTCAGACATTAGGCTGTAACTAATGACCTTGCCTGTATTAGAGACTCCTCCACCCCCCACCATAGGTTCACTACATTCCTTTGAGCCTGGAGACAAGGTGCTACTCAAGACCTGGAAGACAGGATTTCCAGAGAGCCAAATAGAGCAAAAGTGGACTGGATTGTGACATACTCCTCACCACCCCCCACCATGGTAAAGATGGCAGAAATAAAACCATGGATTCATCACACCAGAGTAAAGAAATCACCAGAGGATCAATGGACTACTGAACCTCAACAAATCCTCAAAAAGAAGTATTTTGCTGAAAAAAGTCCATACTGTTGTTTGTGGTGAAAGGCACCAGAATGTTACCAGTGATTGGACATCAGTTCAGCCACATCCATATTGAGTTCTGGCAGAGAATTCAGTCAAGAGTCAAATGCAAGCAAAAGGTTTATTTAGAAAGTCACAAAGGTGGAATAAGTGATCTGTGGAAGAAATGAGCCAGCTGGACTTCATGGGCTCAGAAGACAAGTTACAGATGCAAAATAAGGGCCCTTGGAGCTTTGGAAAAATAAAGCAAGGATATATGCACCTGTAGGAAGAAGATGGGGAAAGGTTTGAACATGCTTCAAAAAGACAGCTGCATGGTGGGTCCTTTTTCTTGAGGGGGTTTTCTGGATGTCTCAGGGGAGAATCTCAATGGAATATTCATCAGATTTCCAGATGTGTCCCTATCAGGGTCTTGGTTTTCCCTGACTGTTTGGCACCAGGGCAGGGGATCATTAGTCATCAAACCTGGTCCTGATTTTCACCATGTTTTTGCCCCACCTGGCCTTGGTGCTTTTCTGAGCCTGGAGCTAAAATACACATGAGACCTACTTGTTATCTCTAGTGATGTGGACCTTGGCTAATGGTGTCCGAAGTGCTGTGGATGTGACAAACAAATTCACACAGAGTACCATAGTCCTGTGGAGAAAAAGGGTCAGCATGGCCACTCTCTGAGAGAGAGAGAGAGCACCTCAACCTTTGCATGAACAGGCTTTTATTGCTTTCTAATAGCATACATCAAAACATGCTCAGGTTTGCTTTAGGTGATTACTTTTACAGATAACAAAGGAAAGGGTGTTACTGATTACTTCTTACAGATTAACAAGGAAAAAAATGTTGCAAGTGCAAGGGAATGATAAGAGTGATTGGTCTGGTTACACTCAGTCCTTCGGAGAATTAGCACAGACTTCAGGAAGTTACTTTAAAGATATGCAGTAAACATTTGCTGCTTCAACTCAGGGTGAGGGAGTTTTAGCAAGAGCAAGCGTCAAAGCAGCCTAGGTATAATGCAGGCCTGGTTTCTCACAGGAAAGCTGATCCATGGGTTTGGCTCCTGTGTGCCAACTGGTGCCTGTTGGTTTTCTGATAGGGCTGGACTGCATTTGCCACCCCAAGCATATCAGTTCCCTATACTCTAGGGCTTAATGCTTAAGGGAGTGGTCATGCAAGGGCTTGTATGAGAGTTGTATGAGGTTACTCTCTGCTCTCATTCATCTTCCTCTAAGGGGGTCTACCACAGAGCTGGTCACATGCCAGGGGAGGAAAGTTCAGGGGAGGGTGTGAACCATATGACCAATGATACGCTAGGGGGAAAAAGGTCATCCTGGGGGTGAAGTCCTAACTTACAATTGTCTATGGCTAGGCACCCAGGGATTTCCACCCAGGTGACTTTCTATACCTGGCCTATCATTTCTACTCTGCTCATGCCTATCTAACTGTCTATTAAAGTGTCACAAATAAACTTATCTTTCCAATAGTGTTTTAGATACCCCAGCATTGTGTTTTTAAATGTACCCTATTTTATATTGCTCTAGAATCAAACACTAAACACATATATATTTTCAAATAACAGAGGGACGGATAGGTTGTTTTGTCCAAATGAAATTCAAGCTCCCTGCTCTAATAATAGTAAACTTTTTAAAAAGTATATTTTATTGATTATGCTATTACAGTTTCCCAATTTTCCCCCATTTATCCTCCTTCCACCCTGCACCCCACCAACCCTCTAGCATTCCCCTGCCTTAGTTCATGCCATGGGTTGTACATACTAGTTCATTGAATTCTCTCTTTCCTATACCATTCTTGACCTCTCTCCATCTATTTTATGCCTACCAATTATGCTTCTTATTCCCTGTACCTTCCCCCACATTCTTCCCCTTTTCCTCCCCACTGAAAACCCTCCATTTAATCTCCATTTCTGTGATTCTGTTCCTGTTCTATTGTTTGTTTAGATTATTTTTGTTTTTGTTTTTAGGTTCAGTTGTTGGTAGTTGTGAGTTTGTTGTCATTTTACTGTTCATAATTTTTGATCTTCAATTTCTTAGATAGGTCCCTTTAACATTTCATATAATAAAGGCTTGGTGATGATGGACTCCTTTAACTTGACCTTATCTGGGAAGCAGTTTATCTGTCCTTCCATTCTAAATGATAGCTTTGCAGGATAGCATAATCTTGGATGTAGGTCCTGGCCTTTCATGACTTCAAGTACTTCTTTCCAGACCCTTCTTGCCCGTAAGGTTTCTTCTGAGAAATAAGCTGATACTCCTATAGGAACTGCTTTGCAGGTAACTCTGTCCTTTCCTCTTGCTGTTTCTAAGATTCTGTTTTTATCTTTAATTGTGGATAACCTAATGATGATGTACCTTGGTGTGTTCCTCTTTGGGTCCAACTTCTTTGGGACTCTCTGGGCTTCCTGGGCTTCCTGGAAGCCTATTTCCTTTGCCAGATTGGGGAAGTTTTCCTTCATTATTTTTTCAAATAAGTTTTCAATTTGTTGCTCTTGTTCTTCTCCTTCTGGCATCCCTATAATCTGGATATTAGAACATTTAAAGTTGTCCCAGAGGTTCCCAAGCCTCTGTTCATTTTTTTTGAATTCTTGTTTCTTCATTCTATTCTGGTTGGCTGTTTATTTCTTCCTTCTGTTCCAAATCATTGGTTGTAGTCCTGGTTGCCTTCCCTTCACTGTTGGTTCTCTGAATATTTTGCTTTATTTCACTTTGAGTAGCGTTCATTTGTTTCTTCATTTTGTGACCATTCTCAACTAATTTTGTGAGCATCCTTGTTACCAGTGTTTTAAACTCTGCATCAGATAGGTTGGCTATCTCCTCATCACTGAGCTCCTTTTGGGGAATTTTGATCTGTTTTTTCATTTGGGCCATATTTCTTTGTCTTGGTGTTCCTGTTATGTTGTAGGGGGTGGGCCTTAGGTATTCACCCCAGTGAGCCAACCCTGTTTGCTGTGTGGTGGTACTATCTGCGGGGGAAGGGTCAGAGAGGGAACAACACACCTTGCTTGCTGAGCTCTAATCCCATTTTCCAACAAACTCTGAAGTTGTAGACTGGGAGTTTTTTCAGTGGTTCCACCATAGCAAACCCCCGCAGTAGTTTACAGCTAGCTTGAGTCTTTAGTTTCCCGTTCAGCCAGCCCCACTTACCTGGTACAGTCTGCTGCCTTGCGAGAGGTGCTCTAAGCCAGTCCCACCTTGCTTGCGCAATATGTGCCTTGTTTGTGTGGTCTTCTGCCTTGCTGTGGATCCTCTCTACCCACCCAGCTGCCCATCTACACTCTCCTGCCAGTCTGGTGAATATTTCTTTAACTCCTTGGTTATCAGAGTTCCATACAATTTGATTTTCTAGCACTTCTGATTGTTTATCGTATTTAGATTGGTTATTAACTTCCTTTTGGTTGTGTGAGGAAGCAAAGGGTTTCCACCTATGCCTCCACCTTGCACGGAATCTGTTATTTTCTTAAATTAGAATTTAAACCTATCAGGTGTTCTTTTGACCTTGCTTTAGATATACTTGATGAGTTTGGGTGTGCTGTTTTTATCACTATGCCTTTCTAATTTTTTATTTATTGATTTTAGAAAGATAAAGGGGGGGGAGAGAGAGAGAGAGAGAAAGAGAGAGAGAGAGATTTTTTATTCCACTAATTCATGCATTTATTGGTTGCTCTTTGTATTTGCCTTGACCAGGGATCAAATTGATAAACTTAGCATATTGGGACAATGCTCTAACCAACTGAGTACCTGGCCAGGACATTTCAAAACTTTTTTTTTATGATTTATTTTTAACTAATGGGTTATTTAAAGATATACTGCTAAATTTCTAAGTATTTGGAAATTTTCTGTATATCTTTTGTTTTGTCATTGATTTTTGTTGCTTTACATTTGAATTCCACCATGATCAAAACATGTACTCTGTAGGACTTCAAACATTTTATATTTATCGAGTATCGTATTAAAGACCAGAATATGGTCTAGGGTGATGAATGTTACATGTGCACTTGAAAAGAGTGTTTGTGTGTATTCTCCATTGTTGGATATGGTATTCTATAAATATGAATTTGGTTGCTTTGGTTGAAAGTGTTCTTCAAATCATCTGTATCTTTACTGACTTTTGTCTAGCTGTTTTAGCAGTTATTGAGAAATGAGTACTAAAATCTCCAGTATGATTGGGGATTTGTCTATTACTTTCTATAGTTCTGTGAATTTTTCTTTACATATTTTGGAATTTTATTATTAGGGATGGACAGTTGAGAATATTATGTTCTTTTGGTACATTGACACTCTTATTAATATGAAATAATCTATTTTTCCTGGTGATAGTTGTGTTCTGAGGATTACTTTTTTAAATATATTTATAGCCATTCCAGCTTTGGTTTGATTAGGGTTTGCATGGTACATCTTTTGGCATCTTTTAGTGTAATCATATTTCTGTCTTCATGTTTAAGAAGTATCTGTTTTAGATAGCATATAGTTGTGCCTTCTTATTTTTTATCAACTAGCTCTCTGCCTTTTAATTTAAATATTTTGTCAATTTTCACTTAATTTATGCATTGATAAAACTGGGTACAATTCTTAGTATTTGTTTGCTACTATTTTTTTACTTTCTTCCCTAATTATTTTTAGGTAAACCAAATTTTTTTTGTCTGTATTCAATTTTATCTTCCCTATTGCCTTTTAGTTTATATCCCTTTGTTTTACATTTCTAACTGGTTGCTGTAGTGATTGCTACAACTCAGCAATTGTATACCATGTCATATAGAATATAAGAAACTTATACTACCATTTCTTTTCTTTCACTCTTTGCTATTATTGTTGTTATACAGTTATCAAACACAATGCATTGTTGTTACTGTTACTATTATTGTTATTAGTTTAAACAATTATCTTGCCAAAGTGATTACTTTTTATAGCTCTAATTATTCAGTTGGAATCATTCCCTTTTTATAGTTTCTTATGGTACAGGTCAAATTTATTCAAAAATATATTTAGTTGCCTTCATTTTTCAAAGGCAATTTTACTTAATATCAAATTCTAGTTGAATAGTATTTAAACATGTCAGTCCATTGTTATCTGAATTGCATAGTTTCTGATGGGAAATCAACATTCTTACTGTTGTTCTATATATAATGTGTCTATTTTCTATATATTAAATTTCAAGCATTTTATTATGATGTCCCTTGTCACGGACCCAGGCTTGTGGGGTCCACAGCGTTGTAGCTGAACCAAAAGAAATTCACACGGACTACCGAATCCTGTGGAAGAAAAGGGTAAGCAGCTTTTCTCTCAAGAGAAGCAAAAGCCTCGGCCCTTGCTTTGACAAGCTTTTATTGTTTTACTGAGCATATTACATGAAGGTTCTCATTAACTATGCACAGGTTCACTTTAGGGGGTAGCCTTATACAGAAAACAAAGAAGAGGATGCCAGTAATCATGTCACTGAAAAGGGATATTTACAAATGAAAAGGCAAAAGTGGTCCGGTCACTCTGTCCTTGGAAGGTTAGCATGGATTTTAGGAAGTAATTTTGCAGTAAATGTTTGCTGCAAATCAGGGTAAAGGTTTTTTTGGCAAAAAGAAGCAAAATGGCCTAGGCACATTGCAAACCTGATTTTCCACCGGAGAACCTATCTGTGGGCGTGGGTCCTGTGCATCTCTGACTGGGAGCTAGGCCTATGCCACACAGAACGGTCTCCTACAGTCCCTCAATGTTGGTTATGGTTATGCTTATCCCGCTTAGACCCTTGGAGATATTTATATATACAGATACATATATCTGTATCTCTCTCTCTGTATATATATATATGTGTGTATATATATTTATCTATCTATATCTATATATCTAATATATATGTATATATGTGTGTGTGTTGTTATGGTTGTGCTTATCCTGCTTAGACACTTGGAGATATATATATATATACACACACATATATATCTGTATCTCTCTCTATGTATATACAAATATATAGATATATAGAGAATATATATATACACAGAGACATATGTATGTAAATATAGACATATGCGTATTTATACATACACACCCATATTTATTTCACAAAATTTCGAAAATTTTTGGCCATTATTTCTTTTAACATAATTTTCCGGCCCAATCTCTCTCCTGTCTTTCTGGAAAAACTAATCTGTTACATGTGTATTTGAAGATGTAATTTTTTTAATTGAATATGTAATATTTTTATTCAGGTACTGAGACCCTTTTTAGTTGTTTATTTCTCTCAGCTTTAATTCATGTAGTATTATTGCACCATTTTCAAGTCAGAATTAAATCTGCTGTTGAACCCAACTATTGATTTTTTAACTTCCATTTTGTACTTTTATTTATCAAATTTTCCTTTTTTATTAATTCCCTTTTGTCTGTTAAGACTTATCCACCTGTTTATTCATTATGCCCATTTTTCCTTTAAATCCTTGAACTCATTTGCAATAGCAGTGTTAAACTTTCTGGTAATTCTAACACATGTGTCATTTCTAGGTCATTTTTAGTGATCGATTCTGTCTTCTGATTTTAAGTCACATTTCCAAGATTATTTACAGGCTCAGCATTTTTTATTATTATTACCTGTTGAACACATAATGCTATGTTTTTAAGCATCTAAGGTTTATTATGTTCCTTTAAGGCACATTGAATTTCTTTCTGTCAGATAATTAGGTTACTTGTGCATCTGCTTGATTTCTTTGAGGCTTGCATCTAAGTCTCAGCTGAATGTTCATGGTTTTCAGTAATGTCTTTACTGTAGTGTAGATCAGTACTTTGTAAATTCTCAATTTTCCTTTTAGTTCATGGATCCTTAATAGTTGTTTTCTGTCATACACATATATAGCTTAGTAGTCAGCTAAAAACTAATTAGGGCCCTTCTGTAGATTTCTGGAACTTCTTCTCTGAACAGATCCCCATTTCTGTTATTTTGTCTCACAAATTCCAGCCACCTAGCAGTACCCAACTCAGAACTCAGCAAGATAGCCATCCTCTGTGTTCCACGTCTCTTTGATGCAGTCTGGAAAGTACATTTTGGCTGAAAGTAGAGCTTATCTCCTGTGTACTTTTTCCAGTCAGTAATGATAACCTGTACTGTCTTTTGTGTAATATCTAAAAATAATAGTTTCATATACCTGTCAAATTTTATAGTTACTTACAGAGGGAGAGCTAGTTTGGTACTGGGTACTTTATTATGACTAAAAGTGAAATTACAGTTCTGTCAATTTTTTGAATTGTACAACATTTTTTTTTGTACAACAAAACTGTTGCACCTACATAAAATTGAAAGGAAAGCATGTATATTCTTAGCTTAGATTCACCAATTATTATCATTTTGCCAAAGTTGATCTATGTATCCATTTTCTATTTATATGTGGTTCATCTATTACAAGGGGAAGACCCCAAAAACCCAGAATTTATTTATTACAAAAATTGTGTATTTATCCTAACATGTTTAAACTTCATTAACCTTCAAAGTATTCTCCATTTGATGCAATACATCTATCAAGGCATTCTTTCCACTGTGCAAAAACACTTTTAACCTATCAATTTTGATGCATTTTAGTGTTTCTACTGCTTGTTTATTTCACCTCTCCCACATCAGCAAAATGTTTCCCTTTGAAAACTTTTTTTTTTCATCTGGAGAAACAAAGAAAAAAAGTCATTCAGGGCAAGGCTGAGTGATTAGGAAGGGTGGGGCATGGGAGTCATGCCATTTTTAGTCAAAAACTGCTGAATATTCATCGCAGTGAGGGCAAGTGTGCTGGTAAATCACCCATCATGAAATGGGCAAATATATGGAAAGAGTCTTCAAAAACACTTCACTGAAGCCAAATGCAGCCTCTACAACAACACCAGCTGGTACGCTGATACAGATGGGTTCCTAAAGCACTCGCCTAGTGGGGGAAACCTATACTGCAATGAATCTACTCTCCAGAAGATAATTCCTCTTTTGGGGGGTTACTCATCATATCTATCTATTACTTGCTAAAGTTTCTGAAATAAAGTTTCATATAACATAGAACCTAGCCTTTAAATATTTTAGCAAATATTTCCTGAGAACAAGGTAATTATCTTTATTAATTATATTTTATTGCTTATGCTAATACTTTTGTCCCAGGTTTTATCCTTTTGCCACCCCCCACCAAGCTCCCCCACTTGCTCAGGCAACCTCACACCATTGTCCATGTACATGGGACATGCATATATGTTCTTTAGCTACTCTATACTTTATGGTTTACATTCCCATGATAGTTCTGTAACTACCATTTTGTACTCCTTAATCTCTCATATTTTTTTCCCATACCCTTGACTGCCCTCCCATCCGGAAACCTTCAAAGTGTTCTCTATATCTATGATTCTGTTTCCGTTTTGCTTGTTTATTTCATTTTGTAGAAACAATTGTTCATAGATATGTATTTATTATCATTTTATTTTTCATATTGTTTTCTTCTTAAAGAAGACTAACATTTCATATAATACTGTATTGGAGGTGATGTACTCCTTTAGCATCTTCTTGTTTGAGAAGTTCTTTATCTGTACTTCAGTCCTAAATGATAGATTTGCTGGATAATTTTCATTGTAGGCTCTTGGTTTTCATCACTTTGAATATTTCTTGTCAAGCCCTTCCAGTCTGAAAATTTTCTTTTGAGAAACCAGCTGACATCTTATGTAAGCTCCATTGTAGGTAACTAACCTATTTTCTCTTGCTGCTTTTAAGATTCTCTCTTTGTCTTTAACCTTCTGAATTTTAATTACGATGTATCTTGGTGAGAGTCTCTTTGAGTTCATCTAGTTTGGGACTTTCTGTGATTCCTAGACTTGTATGTCTATTTCTTTCACTGAGTTAGGGAAGTTTTCTGTCTTCATTTTTTTTTAGATAGGTTTCCAATATCTTGTTCTGCCTCTTCTCCTTCTGGCACCGCCATGATATGAATGTTGGTACTCTTGAAGTTGTCCCAGAGGCTTCTCACACTATCCTCATTTTTTTAATTCTTTTTTTCTCCTTGTTACTCTCATTGGTTGTTTTTTGCTTCCTTATATTCTAAATCACTGATCTGATTTTCATCTTCATCCACTATACTGTTGATTCCTTGCAAATTTTTCTTTATTTCAATTTTGTATCCTTTGTTTCTGACTAGACTTTTAGGCTATTGAGGTCTTCATTAAGTTCCTTGAGCATCCTTATAGGCCATATTTGAACTCTGAATTTAGCACATCACTTGTCTCCATTTTCTTTAGTTCTTTTCTGGTGTTCTGTTATTTCATTGTGGCCACATTTCTTTGTCTCCTCTTTTTTGCAGCCTCCATGTGTTTGTTTCTATGTTTTGGGTAGAGCTGATACATCTCTCAGGCTCAGTAAAGTGGCCTAATATAGTAGGTTTCCTACAGAATCCAGTGGGACAGCTGACCTTATTACCCAAGCTAGGTACTTAAGGTGAACCCACTATATGAACTGTGTACACCCTCCTATTGAAGTTGAGTCAATTGCTGTTGGTACTTCCAAGGTCAGCCACTGAATGTGTTCCATCCTGGGTCACACAAATAGCTACAAAGCAGTCTGCAGATGGCTGCTACTTGTGCTGGGTTTGGAAGTGCCCAGGTGAGACTAGATGTGAACGAAGTTTGGCTGCTGCTAGTGCCAGTCCTGGGGCAACTTAGTAAGAGGTATGGGGCTCACTAAAGGCAGGTGCTGCTTGTCTGAGAGAATTTGGGAACATCTGAAGCATGGGCCAATAAAAGCCATTCATATGGAAGAGCCAATGTTAACAGCTTGAGTGGGTCAAAAGTTGGGTGGGATTGGGTCTCAAGGAATCTCCAGGATTGAGCAACCAGTGCGAAACAGATGAATAGAGTCTCAGATATGGTGCCTTCCTGCTGGATCTGAGGCTTTGTGAGGGGAGGGCTCAGAAAAAGAACAATGGCCATTTGCTGGCATTTCTGACTGGGAGAAGGCTGTCCCCCATCCCTTGCCTTGATGTCAGACAACTTAGTTCCTTATTGTATGTCTCTGATGTTTTTCAAATTGATGCCCTCATGCTGGAGTTCAGAGGGAGTGAGTCCGAGTAAATATGTGCATGGACCCTTTAAGAGGTACTGCTTGAGACTCAAGAAATTTCTGTCTTCCACAGCCTTAATCCCCATTCATTTTTACAAACAGAAGTTATAGAGATTTATATTCCTGGCACTGGAACCCTGGGCATGGGGGCCTAGTGTGGTGCTAGGACTCTTTATTCCTGAAATATCCCTCCAAACGTTTATCCATCATACATGGGTGTGGGATAAAACCAGCCTGCATCTTTTTCCTTCCTACTGGCCTCAATGTTTTTTTTTTTTTTAATTCTATAGTTGGTTTCTTCTTTAATTCCATAGTTGTAGAACTTACCTTCAACTCAGTTTATGATTGTACTTCATGATGGTTTATTTATATTAAGTTGTAATTTTGATGTGGTTGTGCAAAGAGGCAAATTGTGTTTACCTATGCTGCCATCTTCTTAATTGTTTTTTTGAAATTATGTTGAATAACCACAATACCACTGTCACACCTATGAATTTAATGTTGTTAAAGAAATATTATCTAATAGTCTATAAAATTTATTCTACTCTTTTCTCAGTTTCTTAGCATTTTATTTTATATTTTGTTTTTTAAGGAGTAATAGGGTATACTATTACAGGTTTTACACAAATAGTCTCTACAGGTTTTACTCAAATAGTCTATAAAATTTATTCAGCTCTTCCTTCACAGTTCTTTAGTATTTGATTAGAACTTCATTTTAAAATCTAGGATTTATTCAATAGTCTATCTTTGGGTTTGATTGTTATACCTTTTTATATAGTTAGATTGTTATAGCTAGATCCTTTGATCTAGAATAGCCCTCCTTGCCTCTTTCTTTTTTATAAAATTGACATTTTACAAGAGTTCAACCCCTGTATGACAAGTTATCTCATCATACCTAGGTTAATTTTATCAATTTTTTTGAGAAAAATTCTATAGACAATGTTGTATACTCTCTATTGCATCATATCAAATTCACATATAATCAGTTCATTTTATTCTACATTATGTTGTTTGATTACTTGTTTGATGTTGGTTTTACCATATTTCTCCAATGTAAGATACTTGCTCCACTTTTTAATCAGTAATATCTGAGGGCTGATATTTTGAAAACATGTGAGTGTTCTGTTATGCAATATCCTTTTACCCAATGGTTTTAGTTACTGTTAATAAGTGTCACCCAAATTAATATATTAAATTGTGGGTTGCAAAATAGTAACTTTTTAAACTTTATCATTCCTTATTTTTTTAGTTCAAATAAAATTTAATTAGCTTTGAATAGATTCTTGTGCTTTTTAAAGGGCAAAGCATAAACTTCTGTTTCTCCATGGGCCTTTCACTTCTGACTCCCTGGAGAAGTGGGGGAGGTATGAGGACTAGTTTTTTAACCTGGAACTCTGGATGCTTTCTAGGGACTTGTTTCAAGAAATCTTGTCTTGATACTAGAGGATTTGATTATTCCTAATAGTAAATTACCATCCTAGCAGATGTGTTCCTGAGAGTAAATCAGACTTTTGTTAATACTCTAGGATGTGAACATTTGTTAAAAAAAACCTACCAAAGTAGGGACATGCTACTTTTATGTTGTTTTAGTTTTACTGAAATCATCCTCATAAATCATAAATCCATTTAAGACATGAGTAATTAGCTTCTAATTCATCAGTTTTGTATTTCTACTTTCCGGTCCAACCTCAAGGCACACCTGAACTCCAGCACTAAAGATGAGCATTTTCTTTTAATTTATACCCTGAAACCCCCTGAAGTTTTTGTATATTTACTATCAAAATTGGTTCATAATATAAAGTTTCATATTAATATCATCTTAGGTATAAATACTTTTGAAAACTAAAATATAAAATCTTAAAAAGGAAATCCTTAGTAAGTATTATACAACTTTTAGTGTCACTGACACATCAGAACTCCCATTGTGCTAGTGATTTATATTGAGTTCTCTAATCAGCCACACTGATTTATAACAGTTATATAGAACATTACTTCATTCCAGAAGGTTTCCTTTTGTTTCTTCCCAATCAATACAATTTCCATCTCCCAGGAACAACCAATGTTTTGGTTTTTCTTGCTATAAATTAGTTTTCTTATAGTAAAATTTCAAATAAATGGCATTATACAGTCCATGATCTTGTGAAAATTTTATTTCACTAATCAACATGATTTAAGATTTATTTCCATTGTTGCGTGTATTAATAGTCCCTTGTTTCCTAGGCTAGTGTGGCTCAGTGGATTGAGTGCAGGCCTGTGAACCAGAGGGTTGCCAGTTAGATTCCCAGTCAGGGCACATGCCTGGGTTTCAGGCCTGGTCCCCAGGAAGGACATGTGAGAGGCAACCACACATTGATGTTCCTCTCCCTCTCTTTGTCCTTCACTTCCCCGTCTCTAAATATAAACAAACAAACAAACAAAATCTTTTCAAAAAGAATAAAGCTCTGCAAACATTGTGATGGGCAGACTCTAAGTTGTTCTGCTATAATCTTCACTATCTGATGTTCCTGTGCCTGCATAATTGATCCCCTTCCCTTCAGGGTATGAAATTCCCATGACTTGCTTCTTATGAACAGAATATAGGAAAAGTGATGGTGTGTCACTCCCATGATTTTATGTTATTTGTATAAGTCTCTGTCTTGCTAGTTATCTTCTTCTAGTGACTCACTCATCACACCCAGCTTGGAAGAAAGAAGCAGTCATTTTGAGAAAAACACGTCAAGGAGATAAAGGCAACCTCCAGTAAACAGTAAGCTAGAAGGTGCCTTCAGATCCATAGCTACATGAAAATTAATTCTTCCAACCATCTAATTGAGATTTGAAGTGGATTTATCCCCAGTGTAGTTTTAAAGTGAAAATGCATCCCAAGTGGCAGTTTGGTCACACTCTTGTGAGACACTAAGCAGAAGACCCAGTTAAGATGTACATGGGTTCCTGACCCACAAGAACTCATCAGTGGAATAATTTCTCAATCACCATAGTATATGTTGAAGTCCTGCTGTGTAAGATATACAGATTTATATTTTTCAAAAAATTCCGTATTTTATATTCCTTATATTTTCATATAAATTTTAGAGTCAGCTTATATATTTCTACCAAAAAATTCTGCTAAATGGTGATTGGTATTGAACACACATGAAAATCTCTTAGGTCTTCACATTTTTTCTTAAATCATTATAGTTCCCTTCCCCACAGCTTGATGGAAGTTGATGTCATCAGCACTTACATAATTTTATATAACTTAGTGTGGAATAAAGGTATCCTAGCTATCCTTATGAACCATTGACCAATTAAAATTGAATTGGGCAATCTAGATTGTCTGTCATTTGTAAGATTCTGTGAGCATGGTATTCAAACCCACAGGCAGGAAATCAAAAGCAGATGTGTGTATGTGTGTGTGTGTGTGTGTGTGTGTGTGTGTGTTTGAAATTTACACTTATGCTTGCAAGTGAAAACGGGAGGATTTTTGTTTTATAGATGACTAAATGACCAAAGTTACAATAATATGATACTGCAACAGTAAAGTCAAAATGAGTAACAGATGGACCTTTGACTAATTAGCACTTCACTAATCACAGAAAGAGAGCCAGATGAGGAGCTAAGGTTTTTAAATCTTTTCATTCTTTTTGTGTCCAAACACTATTTTTCCACAAGAAATATTATACAGTGCCCAAATATAAAACAGCTAGAAAAAAAGAAGGTTACTCTGATTTAAGTGGGGATTGAGGTCTTAGATCTCATGCATTACTGTGGGAACTTTTTGGTTATACTGGGGTTTGGATTAAAAGTTGAGAAAACACAAATGGTTTCAAATACCATATTTTAAAGAAGTAAGGAAGATGATGCTGGTCCTTATGTCTGCTCTAGCTATTTACAAAAACTCTGTCTGAGCAAATCACTTACATTCTCTTGATATTGGTTTCTCATTTGTTAATTGAAGGACACAATTCCTATGGTACTTACCATAGAGTTATTTCAAAAATCAGATCAGATAATACGTATCAAAACATCTTTAGAAACTGTATAGACTTTTCTAAATGTAAAATTATATTGTCATTATTACAAAAGCTGCTTCTTCAGTGCAAGAATATTTTAGTGATAAAACAATATGGCTTATAAAATAAAATAAACTATATCTTAAAGAAGCTGAATCTTATCAGTAGCATTATCTCTGTTGGGTTTTTCATGTGTCTTATTATCTGTGGAAGGTAGATGATATTTGTGTGGTAAGCTGAAGCAGACTAACAACAAACCAAGGATTCAAAATTGTTGAAAATATACAGTGTACTTGGCTTGCAAAATAATATGGCATAACAATGGCAAAAAAGCAGGAGATAAGATAAATTATTGTGAACATGACCAACGGGTCTCAACTGACATTTTCAAGCAACCATGGACCTTATAAAACACCAAACATGGCTTGTGACTGAAGGATAGTGTTCTGTTAGTGTAACTCTGAGGAAGCTTCTACTTAGAATGCACATCCATTCTATAGTCATGAGTTCTCAATACTGTATCATTTAATATAGATGATAATGGTGTTGGCATTATATACCATCACAGGTATTTGTGCCGAAAGTTACCAACATCAAGCATGCACAGTCCTTTCAATGACTTCCATTAAAAGGGAAAAAGCAAAGCCAATCATGAGAGGGAAGTTTATAGTGATACAAGCCTACCTAAAATTATAGAAACATTTCAAAAGAACAACTTAACCCTACATGTATAAGAACTGGAGAAACAACAACAAACAAAGCCCAGAGTGAGTAGGAGGAAGGAAATAATCAAGATCAGAGCAGAATTAAATGACATAGAGACCAACAGAAGAATTCTAAGTATCAATAAATCCAGGAAACAGTATTTGCAAAGATAAAATTGACAAGCCTTTAACCAGACTCATCAAGGAAAAAAAGGGGACTCAAATAAATAAAATCAGAAATGAAAGTGTAGAGACTATGACTGATACCACAGAAATACAAAGGACTGTCAGAAATTACTATGAAAAACTATATGCCAAGAAATTTGAAAACCTTGTTGAAATAGTCACATTTATAGAAACTTATATTCCTGCAAAAGTGAATCAAGAAGAAACAGAAAGCCTGTATAGACTGACAACAGCCAGTGAAATCAAAGCAATAATGAAAAAACTCCCAGCACTAAAAGTCCTGTACTGGAGGGCTTCACGGGAGAATTTTACCAAACCTTTAGGGAAAAGAAAACTCCTACCCTTCTCTATCTATTCCAAAGACTCCAAGAAGAGGAAAGCCTCCCAAACTCTTTGTTATGAGATCAGCATCATCCTAATTCTAAAATCAGATAAAGACACAAGAAAGAAAGGAAACTACAGGTCAACATCACTGATGAACATAGATGCTAAAATCCTCAACAAAATATTAGCAAACTACATCCAGCAATACATTAAAAAGATTATACACCATGATCACGTTGAATTTATCCCAGGGATGCAAGGATGTTACAACATTTGCAAATCAATAAACATAATACCTCACATAACAAAAGGAAAGACAAAATCACATGATCATTTCAATAGATGTGCAAAAAGCATTTGATAAGGTACAGCACCCATTTATGATAAAAACATTCAGCAAGGTGGGAGTAAAGGGTACATTCCTCAACATGATAGAGGCCATATACCAGAAACCTACAGCCAACATGATATTCAACAGGCAAAATCTCAAAGATTTCCCCCTAAGATCAGGAACAAGACAAAGGTGTCCATTTAAACCACTTCTATTCAATGAATTTTTATTAATAAATCTGAATAGGTTCAATGGTCTGACCTATAGTTTGTTTTTGATTTCATAAGTATATGAAACTTGAGGTTATATTCTTGTGCTTCTAGGCTAAATAGGCACTTGAAAAGAAATAGAAAAAAGAAATGCCAGAATCTCTGAGAAGAAGGTAACTTTCATCTTTGGAGTTTCTATTTAGAACACATCCATAGCAAATATAATTTAAGTCAACATCATAAATATTTCACAAGAGATGTTTACCAGCTCCCAGAACTTGAGGTCACCTCTTCAGACAACAGACTAATATGAAATATTATATCGCTTCTGTGTAGCTATCACTGCATATTCATATTGGTACACCTTATTTTAGTAGAAAATGTCTCTAGAATATTGCAGTACCCTCTGAATTATAAAGAAATAAAGATATCTGGCTTCACTGTGACCATTTTTATTGTTTTGCCATCTAAAAATTTCCTAGGATAATACCTGGATCTCAGGGGGTGAAAGGAGCTTAATTATTTGATGCAGTGCTTTTGCATTGGCTTTTGAAAGAAAATATGGCACCAAGTCCAATATCTTGAATAAAATTCCTAGAAAAAAATAAAGTGTTTTTTGTTTGTTATTATTCTAGATTACCAAGTAGCCCTTTATTTCTCCTTAGAAGCAAATACTAATGAAGTATTGGATTGGCCAAAAAGTTGTGTGTTTTTTTTCCATAAAATAAAAGACATTTTTTTTTTCATTTTTGCCAATAACTTTATTTGGATATTTGAGTATGTCAGCTATCTCCCATATGGTATAAAATTAATTGTTCTTAATTAACTCTTTGATTTGATTACTATTGAGTAATCATTACTATCAAATCAAATCAAGTTTGATTTGATTACTTCAACTGGTTTACCTGACTGGAGCTTGAAACTATGCAAACCACTTTCAATATGTTCAATCAGTTGCAGATCCTTTTCTATACATTGCACAAATATTTTTTTTGTGTGTTTTAGAAGCATTTTTATCTTTATTGAAGTAATAGAGCATAATATGCCAAAAATGTGGCACATTTCCTCCCATATTTGATATTAAAATGGCTACACAAAAATTAACCAATATTGATAAGTTCTTTTAAATACATGCTGATATGACAGCTGTCACAGTACAATCTAACAAAACATTGTTTTGAATAAAGTTAAAGACAACTAAGCACTACTAGAGCCATCTTACAGAAGAAAGAAACAAATGAACTTTTTCTTTTTAATATATTTTATTAATTATGCTGTTACAGTTGTCCCATCCCCCCTTCATTTCCATCCACCCTGCACACCCTCTCCCACCCACATTCCCCCCTTTAGTTCACGTCCATCTGTCATAAGTTCTTTAGCTTCTACTTTTCCCATACTACTCTTGCCCTCCCCCTGTCTATTTTCTTTTTTTTTTACAACCCATACTTTTTAATACTAGATTCAGTAGATGTGAAATTACAGTACTATCAATGTTCTTTTTGTTTTTTTTTAAATTTTAATTGTTATTCTTGACAGTTTTCTGTCTTCTACTCCCATCCCAGCCCACCGCCCCAGCCCTCCTGAGCTCCCTCCCATTTCCAACCACCCTAGCTTTTGTCCATGTGTCTTCCATACTTGTTGCTCTAAACCCTTCCCCTTTTCCCTTGAAATTCCTACCCCTCTCCTCTCTTGTTCTCAGTTTCAGTGTCTTTGGTTATATTTTGCTTGTTTGTTTGTTCTGTTAATTAAGATCCTGTTAAAGGTGAGATCATATGGTATTTGTCTTTCACTGCCTAGCTTATTTCACTTAGCATAATGCTTTCCAGTTCCATCCATGCTGTTGCAAGGGGTAGGAGCTCCTTCTTTCTTTCTGCTGCATAGAATACCATTATGAAAATGTACCATAGTTTTTGATCCATTCATTTACTGATGGGCACCTAGGTTGCTTCCAACACTTGGCTATTGTAAATTGTGCTGCTATGAACATTGAGGGGCATAGGTTCTTTTGGATTGGTATTTCAGGGTTTCTAGGATACAATCCTAGCAGTGGAATTGCTGGGTCAAAAGGTAGGTCCGTTTTTAGTTCTCTTAGAAAATTCCATACTACTTTCCATAGTGGTTGTACCAGTCTGCAGTCCCACCAACACTGCACTAGGGTCCCCTGTTCTCCACAACCTCTCCAACACTTGTTGTTTGTTGCTTTGTTTATGATGGCCATTCTGACTGGTGTGAGGTGGTATCTCATGGTGGTTTTAATTTGCATCTCTCTGATAGCTAGTGATATCGAGGATCTTTCCATGTGTTTCTGGATCTTCTGTATGTCCTCCTTGGAGAAGTGTCTGTTCAATTCTTTTGCCCATTTTTTAATTGGGTTGCTTGTCTTCTTAGAGTGGAGTCGTGTAAGTTCTTTATATATTTTGGAGATTAAACCCTTGTCTGAGGTGTCATTGGCAAATATGTTTTCCCATACAGTTGGTTCTCTTTTTATTTTAATACTGTTTTCTTTGGACATGCAGAAGCTTTTTAATTTGATGAGATCCCATTTGTTTATGCTTTCCTTTATGTCCCTTGCTTTAGGGGACATATCAGTAAAAATGTTGCTGCATGAAATGTCTGAGAATTTCCTGCCTATGTTCTCCTCTAGGACTTTAATGGTGTCACAGCTTATATTTAAATCTTTTATCCACCTTGAATTTATTTTTGTGTATGGTATAAGTTGGTGTTCAAGTTTCATTTTTTTTTCATGAAGCTGTCCTGTTCTCCCAACACCACTTGTTGAAGAGGCTATTTTTACTCCATTTTATGTTGCTGCACCCTTTGTCTAATATTAATTGACTGTAGAGACTTGGGTTTATTTCTGGGCTCTCTGTTCTGTTCCACTGGTCCATGAGCCTGTTTTTATGCCAGTAAAAGGCTGTTTTGATTACAGTGGCCTTGTAATACAGTTTGGTATCAGGTATTGTGATCCCTCCTACTTTGCTCTTCTTTCCCAAAATTGCTGCAGCTATTCGAGGTCGTTTGTGGCTCCATATAAAATTTTTGAAGTGTTTGTTTTATGTCTGTGAAATATGCCATTGGTAATTTAATAGGTATTGCATTGAATCTGTAAATTGCTTTGGGTAGTATGGACATTTTGATGTTGTTAATTCTTCCGATCCATGAACATGGCATATGTTTCCTTTTGTTTGTGTCTTCCTTGATTTCTTTCTTCACTGTTGTGCAGTTTTCTGAATACAGGTCTTTTACCTCTTTGGCTAGGTTTATTCCTAGGTGTTTTATTTTCTTTTTGCTATATCGAATGGGCTTTTATTCTTGATTTCTGCTTCTTCAGTTTCATTGTTGGTATGCAAAAATGCCTTTGATTTTTGGATATTGACTTTGTATCCTGCTGTTTGGCCAAATCATTTATTAGGTCCAATAGCTTTTTGGCAGAGTCTATAGGATTTTCTATGTACACTATCATGTCATCTGCAAATAATGATAGTTTTGTTTCCTTTTTTCCAATTTGCATGTCTTTTATTTCCTTTTCTTGTCTAATCGCTGTGACCAATACTTCCAATACTATATTGAATAGAAGTGGTGAAAGTGGACAACCTTGTCTTGTTCCTGATCTTAATGGAAAAGATTTTATTTTTTGCCCATTGAGTATGATGTTGGCTATAGGTCTCTCATATATGGCCTTTATTATCTTGAGGAATGCTCCCTTAAATCCCACTTTGCTGAGTGTTTTTATCATAAATGGGTGCTGTACCTTATCAAATGTTTTTTTTTGCATCTATTAATATGATCATGTGATTTTTGTCTTTGCTTTTGATATATGTGATGTATTATATTTACTGATTAGCATATGTTGAACCATCCTTGCATCCCTGGGATGAATCCCATTTGGTCATGATGTATGATCTTTTTAATGTGTTGTTGGATGTGGTTGGCCAATATTTTGTTGAGGATTTTAGCGTCTATGTTCATCAGCAATACGGGCCTGAAGTTTTCTTTCCTTGTTATGTCTTTATCTGGTTTGGGGATTAGAATGATGCTGGCTTCATAAAAAGAGTTTGGTAGTCTACCATCATGTTGGATTTTTTTGAAAAGTTTGTGAAGGATAGGGGTTAGCTCTTCCTTAAACGCTTTGTAAAATTCTCCTGTGAAACCATCTGGTCCTGGGCTTTTGTGTGTCGGGAGTTTTTTGATTACTGCTTCTATTTTATCTGCTGTTATTGGTCGGTTCAGGCTTTCTGCTTCTTCTTCATTGAGTTTTGGGAGACTGTATTTTTCTAGAAACTTGTCCATTTCACCTAAGTTTTCAAATTTCTTGGCATACAGTTCTTCATAGTAATTTCTTACAATCCTTTGTATTTCTGTGATGTCAGTTGTAATCTCTCCTCTTTCATTTCTGATTGTGTTTATTTGGGTCCTCTCTCTTTTGTTCTTGATGAGCCTGCTTAATGGCTTGTCAATTTTGTTTATCTTCTAAAAAAAACAGCTCCTGGATTCAATGATCCTGAGAATTGTGCTTTTAGTCTCCATTTCATGTAATTCTGTTCTGATCTTAGTTATTTCCTTCCTTCTACTTGCTCTGGGCTATCTTTGCTGTTGATCCTCGAGTTTTTGTAGGCACAGAGTTAAGTTGTTTGTTTGAGATGTTTCTATCTTTTTTAGGTAGGCCTGTATCGCTATGAACTTTCCTCTGAGGACTGCCTTTGCTGTGTCCCATAAGTTTTGGGCTGTTGTGAGTTCATTTTCATTTGTTTCCAGAAACTTTTTGATTTCCTCCCTAATTTCATTCTTGACCCATTCATTGTTTAATAGCATGCTATTCAATCTCCATGATTTTGAGTGATTTGGGTTTTTCCCCTTGGGGTTGGTTTCTAGTTTCAGTCCCTTGTGGTCGGAGAAAATGCTTGGTATGATTTCAATTTTCTTGAATTGGATGAGGTTAGTTTTATGACCTATCACGTGGTCTATCTTTGAGAATGTTCCATGTGCATTTGAAAAGAATGAATATTTAGTTTCTTTGGGATGAAGGGCTCTATATTTATCAGTTATGTTCATTTCATCTAGAGTGTTGTTCAATGCCACAATATCTTTGTTGATATTTTGTTTAGAAGATCTGTCCATTTTTGACAGTGGGGTGTTAAAATCCCCTACTACAATTGTGTTGCTGTCAATATCTTTCTTGAAGTCCTGTAAGATTTTCTTGATTAATTTAGGTGCTCCTATGTTGGGTGCCAATATATATTTACAATATTTATGTCTTCCTGGTGGATTCTTCCCTTGAGTATTATGAAGTGACCTTCTGGATCTCTCTTTTTGGCTCTTCTTTTGAAGTCTATTTTGTCTGGTATGAGTATTGCTACCCTGGGGGTTTTTTTCCTCTCCATTTGCTTGTAAAATTTGTTTCCAGCCCTTCACTTTGAGTCTGTGTAGGTCTATTGTCCTGAGGTGGTTCTCTTATAGGCAGCATATGTGTGGGTCATGCTTTCTTATCCATTCAGCTATTCTATGTCTTTTGATTGGAGCATTTAATCCATTTACATTTAAGGTTATTATTGATAGGCACTTATTCATTGCCATTTTTGTACCTTTGTTCCTCTCCCTCTCTTTTCGTTTCCTTCCTTTCCTTAAAGCAGGCCCTTTAGTATCTCTTGCAGAGCTGGTTTGGTTGAGGTGTATTCTTTTAGCCTTTTTTTTTTTGTCTGGGAAGCTCTTTATTTGGCCTTCTATCTTGATTGAAAGCCTTGCTGGGTAAAGTAGTCTT